>CM070549.1:95481623-95589123 GCA_036346405.1 Phyllostachys edulis | reverse complement strand
CTCTTAGGATTTATTTCGTTAAAAGGATATGGACTGATGAGTGGGCCCTTGGTCTATAGACCAAGTTCACGGAAAGGCTATGGTCCATAATGGATTGAGTTTAGGGAACAACGGTGCTGTCATGTGGGACCCGCATGTCAGTGAGGTGGTTTTGGATCTAACGTGAGTGGAAGACAATGACATGTGGGGACAGAGATGTTAGTGAGAGGGGTTTGCATCTGGTTTGGTTGACACCTGGGCAGACACGTATGCACTAATGGAGCGAACAGTTGGCGCACGTGTGGCGGCTAAAGTAGTGGGAGGACCTGGCAGTGCTGATGTGGTCTAGGGTTTCAAGGAGTATACTTGAACTGAGGGGCCCAACGCTCATAGAGAAAAGAGATAAAGGGAATAGCCCACATGGTAGTGGCTTGCAATGCGCACGTGAGGGAGACGACTTCGATGACGATATGGGCAGCTGCAGCATGGCCCATGTCGGTGTGGGTCGACTAGGTGACGAAGGCGATGCTCCGGTTAGATGACGGAGACGATACGATGTCGATGAGATCATTGAGGACATTGTTACAGGTAGCAGAGAAGGAATGGGAAGCAGAAGTCACGATGGAGGGGAGAGGCTCACCGGTGATGATGAGAGAAGCATCGGATAGAACAGATCGAGGCGAACTCCAAAGGGTAGTTGGTGCAAAAGGTTGCTCATCTGAGACAGGGAATTTCAAAGGCAAAGGCACACGAATAGCGGTGAAGACAACATGCTCAATATCGATGACAAGGGCACATCGGATCCAATAGCCTAAGAGGACACGAAGGCGGGAATTGGGAACATGTCATGACGTGAATGGATCCGCCGGATTCGTGATGATGCAACGTGGATTAGGGTTTTGAACCAATGCGACATGAGGGTGTAGAAATCGAGGTTGTCCAAGCTATTTATGGCCTCAGGAGACGTGCAACTCATGGAAGATTTGCTGACAAGAAAAGTGTTGGAAACAAGGAGACAAAGGATAATATTATCTGGAATATTCCCTTGGAGTAAAATAAATAAAATGTAGTAGAGACTGATAGGTGGGGTCCATGTGTCAATCAAGCAGGTTATTTAACCAGTTAAAAGAAAAAATCGCAGGTCCTGCGTGTCATGCACTGAAGTGGACCAGGCCCAGCCAATTTGCCATGGTTTTTGGGATAACTAACCAGTGGGACCCACTCAACAAAAGAGAGAGAGAGAGAATGAGTAGAGAGAAGAGGGAGAATAGAGAGATAGAGGGAAACAGAGGAGGTAGCCAACGGCTCTCAACAACAAGCGGCGGCGCGGGGAGGCCGGGCAAAGGCCAAAACTCACTATTACAAAAAGGCTAATACTGGATGCCTCATCACAGACGGTTGACCAAATACGTCTGTATTACATGCAATCATAGACGGTTTTGGTTTAGAGACCATCTGTGTTACTGGCTGCGCTAAAAACAATATGTGAAGATGTAATATCATAGACAGTTCATATTGAAAACCGTCTGTAAAGTATCACAGACGGTTCTGAACATGAACTGTCTATGATAATTGTAAACTTCACAGATGGTTTTTAATTATAACCGTCTGTGGTAATATCGCTTCAGCTCCCCGATGATCGAGTTTCTTCGTCGCATCAATGCCACTTTTGTAACAGCCCAAAATTTCAAATTTTATTTAAGTTGAAAATTTATTTGAATTTGTGAATTTTCTGCAATTTAAAAACTATTCTTTAAATGGTGGAAAGCTAAATAGAAATTCTAATTCAAAATCTATTATCAACTTTAAGTGAGAGTTATTTTATTTAAGTCCAGAAGAATTCTAGAATCATCCAGAAATTTTCCTAGAATTTTTAGGATTTATTTGCCATTTTCTAGAGCCTAAATGAATTAAACTAAATATTTAAAATAGAAAAACAAAAGAAAATCGCAAACAGTGTGTGGGCCGAAACCCAAGCCGGCCCACCTCCTCTTCACCCGCGCCTCCCTCTCTTCCCACCGTTGAACGCGCATCCGGCGGCCCGCATCGCGCCACGCCCCCGCCTCATCCTAGCCGTCGGATGCTAATCCTCGCCGCCGCTTTCTTCTCCTCACCGCCGTTCTCATGGGGCAAGCCGTTTGCCGCCATTGCCATTGCTACCGAAGCTTCACATTGGCGCCCCAACCACCCCGATCCTTGCGCGTGCGTCTTGCCACGAACCGCCCGCACGAACCGCCCCCCCTCTCGCCCTCTCTCCCTTTCTTCTCGCCCGCGTCGCCACCTCGCCGCAAGCGGTCGCGTCTGATCCCCCGACCCCCGCGCCACGAGCTCCCGGGCCCTATAAAAGGCACCCAGTGCGCCTCCTCGACAACTCAACCCCACCATCCATTGCTCTCCTCCTCCTCCGAAGCGCCGAATTTTGAGGTTCTCAGCGGCGGCGAACTCCGTTCTTCTCCGATTCCGCGCCGTCGCCCACGCCGACCCCCCGACCGCATCTTCGGCACCGCCGCATCGTTCTGGCCGTAGCACCCGCCCACGTCGCCGGAGGACCTCGGGATCAACTTCGCCGACGACGGCCGAAGCTCCTCGCCGCCGAACCTCGCCGTCGGCGACACTCCGCCACGCCCGCTTCGCACCTAAGGTAGCCACTAGGATCGCGAACTCTCCTCTCTCTGTTGATGCCACCCGCGCCTCGCTGCAAGATAGAACGCCGGCGAGGCCGTCACCGAGCACCACCGCCGTTCTTGCCGGCGTGGCGTGCCGCGTGCACGCCACCTCGGCGCCACGCCAAGATCGATCCGCGTGGCGCCTCGTGGCGACCCGTCGATCGCGACGCCACCCCACCCGTGAGCCAAGCAGTGGACCAAGTCCATATGGACCGTGTCTCGACACGAGGTCCCCCTGTCGATGTTATTTAATTTCGATTTAACTCATCGCTGATGTCATCTGGCGCAATAATTAGAATTTCCTTTAGGAGAATAATTCGAGAAAATGGTTTAAATAATGATTTAGGTTCAAATTTGTAAAATTCATAACTTTTGCATTCTAATTCCAAATTAGGTGATTCCAATTTCTAAAATTTTATAAAATTAACATCTAGCTAAATAAAATATAAAAATTTGAATTGGAGTAGGTTTAAACTGTCTGTTTGAATTTGAAATAATTCAAACCACCAATTTGGGAATTAAACTTGTAAAATTCATACATTTTGAACCATAACTCCAAATTAGATGATTCAAATTGCTAAAATCTTAGAAAATTATTATCTAACTAAATAAAATATATTCATTCAAATTGGAGCTTAGTTTAGTTCTGTTTTAGAGTTTAGGAATTCATTTAAATTCCAAATTTAGATTAAAATGTGTAAAATTCATATCATCTGAATTCCAATTCCAAATTTGGTGAATTAAAATTTCTAAAATTTTATAAAAAGATTATTTGGCTTAATAAATTAGAATTGATCTATTTGGAATTTATTTAAACTGTCATTTTAAATTAAACTATTTAATTTGCCAATTTAGGATTTAAACTTTGTAAAGGTTATATCTTTCATTTCCTATTTTTAAATTGAATGTTTCAAACTTATAAGATCTTATAAGATTATTATCTAGCTAAATAAAATATAATTATTTTATTTGGAGTTAGTTTGAACTAGTGTCTTGTCCTTATTTGAATTGCAATTGATTGTCGTATTTTCACGTTTAGATTACTGACGATTAAAATTTGATTCTTAGAAGAATTAGAATTTCAAGACTTCAGCGAAGGCAAGTTATACTTTGATCATCTTGCACCTACTATTTTAAAGTTATTTAAATTCAGTTTTCAAATTACTAAGTGCATGCATACTTTTATTCAAGTATTTTAAATTCTGTTTAAATGATTAGATATTCCAAGCTGTCCTTGTATGACCAATATTGAATATTGAAATGTCATCCCTTGTCCCCATAGATAAAATGTTTGGAAATGCTTAGCAAATACTTAGACCATGATTTGATTTTGGGGAGGATTTAGCCAAATCTTTACAAACTTGTTTTAACTTGAACCTATGGTATTGTCTTACCATAGATTTGTTGAAAAGGTGGTTTTACTAAATAAAATAAAGATGGTTTGGACTTGGGTGTAACGGATGAAAGGTGGGTGCGAGTTTATGCGGGTTTAATCTGGTTAGGATTAAAGCCGAGGTTTAATTTGAAAGACGCCCAAGTCGATTAAGGACCGCCTTTGGCGTTCCTTTGCTATGCCTTCCGTACCACCACCGTCTGTATGGGCGGGACTGGCTTATTAATTTGGGATACCTCATAGATATTAGTGCCATGTTGTATGAGTGGGTGTTGGTTAGACAGTAGTCCCACATGGCGCAAGAGGGGCTCCGGGAGGATGGTTAGTCAATGGAAGCGAAACCTTAGCGGGCATGAGTACTTTGAGGTAGATCATTGTAAAGGCCTTGTCACGTGCTCTAGAGGCTGCTCACCTTAGGTAGTGGCGGTGGCATAGATATATCTTGGGATAAGCTAGAGAATTCGTGTCTTGTGGGTAAATTTGTACAAACTCTGCGAGTAGAAAACTATTGAATAGCGCGTCATGATCATGGACATGCTAGCAAAGCCACTTTGAGTTAGACTTGTTTTTGGTTTTAAAATGGTTTCAACAGATGTTTTCGGGATGGATAATCTTGTGGGGAAAATTAGGCGGTTAGCCATTGTGATTGGAGGATATCCATCACCTTTCGTGGAGGTTATCCACATTATTCTATTGTCATTTAAAATATGATTTTAATTAATGTATGAAAATGGCCTTGCAATCTATTACGATTATTTAAATTAAAGCTCATTGTTTACATAAAATAACCACCAATGTCCTTTGTTTACCTTATGCATGCATTACAATTCCATATTGGGTGTAACTTGCGAGCACGGTAGTTGTGCTCATACTTGCTTTATGCAACAAAATTTCAGAGAAGACTACTATCGGGGCGGTGAGGACACCGATGCCTAAACTCGCCCCAGACGATTACTGTGGCGGATCGTCTTCGCCTACTACTATCTTTTCATTTCATTGTGTTATTTACTTATTTATTTGGCTTCATGCCCCATTTGTATCGAACTCTGATTTACTATTAATGAAATGCGAGATTTGGTTATGTTATCATTTTTGTAACTGTGTACACCGGAAATCCTGGACTGGTGTATGAACACAGAGGATTCGGGATCTTTCGTTCCCGGGTCCGACAAAAGTGGTATCGAGCCATGTAAATGCATGGGGCGTGGCCCTAGAATTGTCCTAAGGACTTATTTTCAAAAACAAAAACTATTTTGAGTCTGTCTAGAGTCATTCTCAACCTTTCTCTTTAAAATGTTTACTAACTTATCTCTTTCTCAAAATTTTAGATGGCTGAAATACCGGACGCTACTTCCCACGGAGCCTTTACTGGAAACTGGGCCGAGATACTTTGGGAAATGATGCAGCACCTGGGTTACCGAAAGAGGCCAACTTTTCAAGGATTTAAGTACCAGGTGGAAGAACAACAGCTGTGGAGAGTAGAGGTGCTCATCTACTCCAACCTTGCACCGGACACCGTCTTCCACGTCTTTGACGCTCCGATCCGGCGCGACACCTTTGATGATGGCATGCAGGATGCGGCCAGGGAGGCAGTTCGCCACCTTCGCTACACCTACAATCATCGCCTTCATGGCACCGGGTTCCATTATTACCCGATGCACATTCCAACTCGGCTTGACAGTACTTTCAACTCCGCTAGAGACGAAGATTCCCCCGAACTGACACACCAGGTGGATCTGGCTAAGGCTTTGGATTACGCCTACGGAAACACCTTGAATGACTTGTTCACCGCTCAGAACAGACTACAAGAAGCTGAAGAGAAGCTGAAGACTGTGACTGCGGAGCTAGCTAGCTACAAGGCTGGCCGGGCTAGCCCCAGTGCACCAGATTATACCCCTAGTACCCCATAGTTATTATCTTTCCTTTAGTTCGATCTTTAGTTGCGAATTATGAGCTACTAATCACTTGTGGTAGCCATAATCTTGAATAAAATAAATTAATGAAAGAATTTCTTGAAAATTTGCTTTTTGTCTTGTATGCTCTTTGTGTTCTTGAACTATTAGAAGTCACCTTTCCCTATCATCTACTTCTCCTAATCTTTGGAGTTCTAGCAGATGGTGACCACCGTCTCGGCGATGGCGGTGTCAAGGTCGAGAACAGCAGCCTTGATTATCGGGAGGATCCGCAAAGAACCACCACCGCCACCGGTGAAGGACCAGATTAGCGTCGATGATGGAAAACCAGAATCATCGATTAACCTCTGGCTCGATCCCTCAACAGCGTCTGAGAATGTGCAAGCAACAACTCGAATTGCACCACCACCTCCACCCGCGAGAGATTGACCATGGCGATTTCATGCGCATCGCCCACCGACATTCTCCGGCGAGACAAAGCCGATGGATGCCGATGACTAGATTCGTGCTATCGGAAAGAAATTGGATATCACTCGATGTCTTGATCGTGAGAGAGTCTGTTTGCCTCTCACCGACTCACGGTCCGCGATCGGAATGGTGGGATAACTATAACATCTCCCATCTTGGCCTTACAGACTATCTCTTGGCGGAGTTTGTGCGGCTTTCCGCCATGCACATATCCCGAGGATAATGACCCTAAAGAAGAAAGAGTTCCGCAGCGCTCAAACAAGGCAACCGCGACGGTGGGTGAATACTGCACAAGTTCAACCGACTTGCTCGCTATGCCCCAGCAGATGTGGCTAGTGATGAAGAAAGGCAGAAAGGTTCATGGATGGTTTGAGCGATGAGATCTCGATCGGTGGTCTCCAACGACTACTGACTTCCAGCGGTTAGTGAATAAAGCTTTTCGCCAGAGGCCAAACATCTGCGGATGGAGAACTGCAAGCGGAGGATGGCGCTCGAAGTTCAACTCGGAGGGCAACCCAAGCCTCGCTTTGCTCGGCCTCGGCCACCTCGAGTGGAAGGTTCGATCCTCTACACCCGAGCTCGAGACGCAAGCCTGGCGCTCCAACTCTTCCGGCTTCGCAACCGCGCATCTGCGAGCGGTTTAATGAAGAACCCGGCTTCATCGGCGGCGGGAGTGACATGCTTCCATTACAACGAGGATGGACATTATGCCAACAAGTGCGAAGAAGCGGCGATGCGCAACATCAATCGAGCCCGGCATCGGGAGCACCGGCCACGGCGGCACCCCAAAGCCGGCGGGCGATTCACGAAGGGCGTGTGAATCACGTCACAGCGAGAGAAGCTTCGGCGGACACGGATGTCGTCCCTTGGTGCGTTTCGTTAATATGATACTGCATCGATTCTGTTTGATTAGAGCTTCGCATTCTTTTGTATCCAATAAGTTTGTGGGCAAAAATGGGTTACCTATTTCTCCATTAAGTAATCCTATGATAATCCATTCCCGGGCTCGAAATGAGAACCGATTCTCTATGCGAATCTTACCTGGAGATATCAGGAGTTTCCTTCATGGCGAGACTTGATAGTCTTGCATTCTCAAGGTCGGATGTAATACTTGGGATGGGTGGCTAGCGAGAATCAGGACGGATAGATTGTGCCAATAGGTCTATTACTCTCACTAATGAGGAAGGAGTCGAGTTGAATTTAAGCCCAAGACACCACCGGTGGAAGTTCCATTCGAACAACTTGAAGGAGTTAAAGCTTGAAGAAATACCAATAGTGCAAGAATTCCGGATGTTTTCACGATGAACTACGGCATGCCACCGGATAGGGGCGTCATGTTCTTAATTGACTTAGTCGAGGACGCTCCAATCTCGGCGACCTTCTGAGAATGCCGGCCAATGAATTGGCGAGATGAAGAAAGCAGTTGAAGAATTGCGGAGCAAGGGATATATTCGACCAGTTCATCACCTTGGGGAGCACTGTCTTTGTTTGTTAAGAAGAAAGACAACAGTATGAGGATGTGTGTGGATTATAGGTCACTCAATGAAGTGACGATCAAGAACAAGTACCCGCTACCTAGGATCGACGATCTGTTCGATCAAGCGAAAGAACAAGTGTATTCTCGAAGATTGATTTGAGATCGGCTATCACCAATTGAAGATCGGACGGAAGATATTCGAAAGCGGCTTTCACCACGGATATGGGTTATGCGAGTTCTGATAATGTCTTTCGGTTTGACGAATGCCCCTGCTTATTTCATGAATATGATGAACAAAGTGTTCATGGAATTCTTGGATAAGTTTGTGGTTGTTTTCATCGATGACATTCTTATCTATTCAAAGAATGAAGAAGAACATGAGGACCATCTCAGGATAATTTTGGGAAAACTCAGAGAGCACCAGCTTTATGCCAAATTCAGCAAGTGCGAATTTTGGCTAAGTCAGGTGGCATTCCTTGGACATATTGTGTCATCGGGAGGGGTGGCAGTAGATCCAACTAAAGTCGAAGCAGTAATGGATTGGAAACAACCCAAGTCTGTCACCGATGTGAGAAGCTTTCTTGGATTGGTGGGTATTATCATGATTCATTGAAGGTTTCTCCAAGATAGCAAGACCCATGACTCAACTTTTAAAGAAGGAAAAGAAATTTGAATGGACAGATGCTTGTGAGGAAAGTTTCCAAGAACTGAAGACGAGATTAGTTTCAGCACCTGTACTGGTCCTACCGAATATACACAAGGATTTTGTGATTTTCTGCGACGCATCTCGTCAAGGACTCGGCTGTGTACTGATGCAAGAAGACAAAGTCGTCGCTTATGCATCCCGTCAGTTGCGGCCACATGAAGGGAATTATCCAACTCACGACCTGGAGTTAGCAGCGATTATACATGCCTTGAAGATCTGGCGACATTACCTCATCGGTAACCGCTGTGAGGTTTTCACGGATCATAAGAGTTTGAAGTACATCTTTACCCAGTCTGACCTTAACCTCCGTCAGAGAAGATGGCTGGAATTAATAAAGGATTACGACCTTGGAATTCATTATCACCCGGGCAAAGCAAATGTGGTTGCAGATGCCCTGAGCAGGAAGGCGTATTGCAATACCATTTTGGTTCAGGAGAATCAGCCAGAGTTATATGAAGAATTGAAGCATCTGAACTTGGAGATTGTTGAACAAGGATGTGTGAATGCGTTGGAAGTTCAACCAACACTTGAGTCGATCAAAGAAAAGCAATTAGTAGATGAAGACATCAAGGAGATCAAGAAGAATATGAGAAGAGGCAAAGCTTCAGGATTCACCGAAGATGAGGAAGGAACAGTGTGGTTCGGGAACCGCATCTGCGTACCGGATCAGCAGGATCTAAAGCAGTCGATTCTGAAGGAAGCCCATGAGTCGCCTTATTCCATTCACCCTGGCAGCACCAAGATGTACCAGGATCTTAAGGAAAGATATTGGTGGAGTCGACATGAAGCGGAAATTCTTGAGTTAAGTAGCCCGTTGTGATGTTTGTCGGTGAGTCAAAGCGAACATCAAAGACCCATTGGTTTGTTACAACTGTTACCGATCCCGAGTGGAAGTGGGAAGAAGTAGGTATGGATTTCATCACCGGACTTCCTAGGACTCGATCAGATGTGATTCCATCTGGGTGATAATTGATCGGTTAACGAAAGTGGCTCATTTCCTTCGATCAAGACCACCTACCCGAAGCGATGGTGGCGAAATTGTATATGGCCAAGATAGTGCATGCGCATGGAGTACCCAAGAAGATCGTGGTGCGACGAGAGGATCACGATTTACGTCAAGATTTTGGCGATGCGCATGAAGCCTTGGGAACCAGACTCAACTTCAAGACCGCATATCATCCATGAGCGGATGGGCCGGGCGAAACGAGTCAACCAGATTCTTGAAGACATGCTTCGAACTGCGCCTTAGAGTACGGACAAGGTTGGGACAAGAATCTACCCTATGCGAATTCTCGTATAACAATAGCTACCAAGCCAGTCTTCAGATGTCCCCATTTGAGGCTTTGTATGGCCGGAAATGCAGAACTCCGCTTCTATGGGATGAAGTAGGAGAGCATCAGTTCTTTGGGCCAGAGTTGATCAAAGAAGTGAAAGCAAGGTTAAGGCAATAAGAGAACATCGAAAGTAGCTCAAACCCGGCGGAAGAGTTATCTTGATAATCGTCGGCGAGAGTTGACCTTTGCTGAAGGAGATTTTGTTTATCTTAGAGTTACTCCACTCCGAGGAGTAAGAAGGTTCCGAACCAAAGGAAAACTTGCACCCAGATTTGTGGGACCTTACAAGATTTTGGCAAGAAGAGGTGAAGTCGCATATCAACTTGAGTTACCAGCATCTCTGTCAGCTGTACACAATGTCTTCCATGTTTCACAGTTAAAGAAGTGCCTTCGAGTGCCTGAGGATCAGACCCCTCTAGAAAGCATTGATCTTCAAGAGGACCTCACTTATGTGGAGCAACCGATCAAGATTACGGATGTCGCAGGCGTGTCACACGGAACAAGATCATCCGTTCATACAAAGTTCGATTGGAGTCACCACGGGAAAGTGAAGCCACTTGGGAGCGAGAGGAAGATATTAAGGCAGGATATCCCCATCTCCTTCTTTGGACATGTCTCGAATCTCGGGGTCGAGATTCCCTTAAGGGGAGGTTTGTAATGACCCAAAATTTCAAATTTTATTTAAGTTGAAAATTTATTTGAATTTGTGAATTTTACGCAATTTAAAAACTATTCTTTAAATGGTGGAAAGCTAAATAGAAATTCTAATTCAAAATCTATTATCAACTTTAAGTGAGAGTTATTTTATTTAAGTCGGAAGAATTCTAGAATCATCCGAGAAATTTTCCTAGAATTTTTAGGATTTATTTGCCATTTTCTAGAGCCTAAATGAATTAAACTAAATATTTAAAATAGAAAAACAAAAGAAAATCATAAGCAGTGTGTGGGTAGAAACCAAGCCGCCCACCTCCTCTTCACTTGCGCCTCCTCTCTTCCCACCGTTGAGCAGCATCCGTGCCCCGCATCGCGCCACGCCCCGCCTCATCCTAGCCGTCGGATGCTAATCCTACCGCCGCTTTCTTCTCCCTCGCCGTTCTCATGAGGCAAGCCGTTTGGCCGCCATTGCCGCTGCCTACCGAAGCTTCACATTGGCGCCCCTAACCACCCCGATCCTTGCGGCGTGCGCGCTTGCACGAACCGCCCGCACGAACCGCCCCACCCTCTCGCCCTCTCTCCCTTTCTTCGCCGCGTCGCCACCTCGCCCGTCGATCGCGTCGATCCCCCGACCCCCGCGCCACGAGATCCCGGGCCTATAAAAACACCGGGTGCGCCTCCTCCGCGGCAACTCAACCCCACCATCCATTGCTCCCCTCCTCCTCCGTAGCGCCGGAATTTTGAGGTTCCTCAACGGCGGCCGAACTCCGTTCTTCTCCGATTCCGGCCGTCGTCCGCGCCGACCCGCCGACCGCATCTTCGGCACCGCCGCATCGTTCGCGGCCGTAGCACCCGCCCACGTCGCGGAGGACCTCGGGATCAACTTCGCCGACGACGGCCGAAGCTCCTCGCCGCCGAACCTCGCCGTCGGCGACACTCGCCACGCCGCTTCGCACCTAAGGTAGCCACTAGGATCGCGAACTCTCTCTCTCTGTTGATGCCACCCGCGCGCCGCCGCGCATAGAACGCCGGCGAGGCCGTCGAGCACCACCGCCGCGCCGTTCCGTTGGCGTGGCGTGCACGCACGCCACCTCGGCGCCACGCCAAGATCGATCCGCGTGGCGCCTCGTGGCGACCACGTCGATCTTGACGCCACCCCACCCGTGAGCCAAGCCCGTGGACCAAGTCCATATGGACCGTGTCTCGACACGAGGTCCCCCTGTCGAGATTTATTTAATTTCGATTTAACTCATCGCTGATGTCATCTGGCGCAATAATTAGAATTTCCTTTAGGAGAATAATTCGAGAAAATGGTTTAAATAATGATTTAGGTTCAAATTTGTAAAATTCATAACTTTTGCATTCTAATTCCAAATTAGGTGATTCCAATTTCTAAAATTTTATAAAATTAACATCTAGCTAAATAAAATATAAAAATTTGAATTGGAGTAGGTTTAAACTGTCTGTTTGAATTTGAAATAATTCAAACCACCAATTTGGGAATTAAACTTGTAAAATTCATACATTTTGAACCATAACTCCAAATTAGATGATTCAAATTGCTAAAATCTTAGAAAATTATTATCTAACTAAATAAAATATATTCATTCAAATTGGAGCTTAGTTTAGTTCTGTTTTAGAGTTTAGGAATTCATTTAAATTCCAAATTTAGATTAAAATGTGTAAAATTCATATCATCTGAATTCCAATTCCAAATTTGGTGAATTAAAATTTCTAAAATTTTATAAAAAGATTATTTGGCTTAATAAATTAGAATTGATCTATTTGGAATTTATTTAAACTGTCATTTTAAATTAAACTATTTAATTTGCCAATTTAGGATTTAAACTCGTAAAGGTTATATCTTTCATTTCCTATTTTTAAATTGAATGTTTCAAACTTATAAGATCTTATAAGATTATTATCTAGCTAAATAAAATATAATTATTTTATTTGGAGTTAGTTGAACTAGTGTCTTGTCCTTATTTGAATTGCAATTGATTGTCGTATTTTCACGTTTAGATTACGGCGATTAAAATTTGATTCTTAGAAGAAGTAGAATTTCAAGACTTCAGCGAAGGCAAGTTATACTTTGATCATCTTGCACCTACTATTTTAAAGTTATTTAAATTCAGTTTTCAAATTACTAAGTGCATGCATACTTTTATTCAAGTATTTTAAATTCCTGTTTAAATGATTAGATATTCCAACTGTCCTTGTATGACCAATATTGAATATTGAAATGTCATCCCTTGTCCCCATAGATAAAATGTTTGGAAATGCTTAGCAAATACTTAGACCATGATTTGATTTTGGGGAGGATTTAGCCAAATCTTTACAAACTTGTTTTAACTTGAACCTATGGTATTGTCTTACCATAGATTTGTTGAAAAGGTGGTTTTACTAAATAAAATAAAGATGGTTTGGACTTGGGTGTAGCGGATGAAAGGTGGGTGCAGGTTTATGCGGGTTTAATCTGGTTAGGATTAAAGCCGTGGTTTAATTGAAAGACGCCCAAGTCGATTAAGGACCGGCCTTTGGCGTTCCTTTGCTATGCCTTATCGTACCACCACACGTCTGTATGGGCGGGAGGACTGGCTTATTAATTTGGGATACCTCATAGATATTAGTGCCATGTTGTATGAGTGGGTGTTGGTTAGACAGTAGTCCCACATGGCGCAAGAGGGGCTCGGGAGGATGGTTAGTCAATGGAAGCGAAACCTTAGCGGGCATGAGTACTTTGAGGTAGATCATTGTAAAGGCCTTGTCACGTGCTCTAGGCTGCTCACCTTAGGTAGTGGCGGTGGCATAGATATATCTTGGGATAAGCTAGAGAATTCGTGTCTTGTGGGTAAAATTGTACAAACTCTGCGAGTAGAAAACTATTGAATAGCGCGTCATGATCATGGACATGCTAGCAAAGCCACTTTGAGTTAGACTTGTTTTGGTTTTAAAATGGTTTCAACAGATGTTTTCGGGATGGATAATCTTGTGGGGAAAATTAGGCGGTTAGCCATTGTGATTGGAGGATATCCATCACCTTTCGTGGAGGTTATCCACATTATTCTATTGTCATTTAAAATATGATTTTAATTAATGTATGAAAATGGCCTTGCAATCTATTACGATTATTTAAATTAAAGCTACTTTGTTTACATAAAATAACCCCGCCAATGTCCTTTGTTTACCTTATGCATGCATTACAATTCCATATTGGTGTAACTTGCGAGCACAGTAGTTGTGCTCATACTTGCTTTATGCAACAAAATTTGAGAGAAGACTACTATCGGGACGGTGAGGACACGATGCCTAAACTCGCCCCAGACGATTACTGTGGCGGATCGTCTTCGCCTACTACTATCTTTTCATTTCATTGTGTTATTTACTTATTTATTTGGCTTCATGCCCCATTTGTATCGAACTCGATTTACTATTAATGAAATGCGAGATTTGGTTATGTTATCATTTTGTAAGCTGTGTACAGGAAATCTGGTGGTGTATGAACACAGAGGATTCGGGATCTTTCGTTCCCGGGTCCGACAACTTTGGCTCCCCAATGCATCTCTTCATCTCACGAGCCGAATTTATTCCTTGTTTTATAAAAAGGACTATCCGCCATCGAAGATGATTATCCCCACATATAACTCTACTATATATACTTCTAAAGTAGAAATGGCTACCTCTTCTGTTTCCTTGTCGTTGGAATTGATGCCCTATTTAGCCATACTATACGAGCACCTCTCCGGCCGTATGTTGGTGGACACTACAGAAGGACACTATTTCAACAGTGTCCTCACTCCTCTATCCGAGGATTCACTACTAGGGAACACCTCATCACAGACGGTTCGGAACCATCATCACAGATGGTTTTTGAACCGTCTATATTTGTTCGTCTGTGATAACAAGCAGTTATCATAGACGGTTCAAAACCGTCTGTGATACTCACTATCACAGACAGTTTTTTGTTGAAATCGTCTGTGAAAGCTAGTATCACAGACGGTTTCCATTAAAAACCGGCTGTGATACGTAGCATATCACAGATGGTTCTGTTTAAGCACCGTCTGTGATACTAGAAATATCACAAACGGTTTGTAAAGTAAACCATGTGTGATATTTCTAGTATAACAGATGGTGCTTAAACAGAATCATCTGTGATACTAGCCTTCACTGTCGAACCCGGGAGCGAAGGATCCCGAATTCTCTGTGTTCATACATTAGTCCAGGATAGCTAATGTACACAGTCAAACAAAAGTGATAATCAAAACATATCACGCATTTTATTAATATTTATTGAGTTTATTACAAAGGGCACGAGGCCAAATAAAGTAAAACACAATGAGCGAAATAATAGTAGTAGACCCAACGATTCGCCACGAGCAATAAATGCAGGGCGCACCCTAGGCGTCAAGATCCTCACCGTCTGGTAGATATCTTCTCTGAATAAAGATTATTGAGAAGAGTGAGCACTACTACCGTGCTCGCAAGTTACACCAATATGGAATTGATATGCATGCATAAGGTAGACAAAGGATCTTGGCAAGGTTATTTTATGTAAGCGGCGGTTTTAATTTAAATAATCATATTAGATTACAAAGCCATTTCATACAATAATCTAAATCACCATTTTAAATGACAATAGTTTATTGTGGATAACCTCCATAAAAGATGATGGATATCCTCCAATCACAATGGCTACCCGCCCAATTTTCCCACAGGACTATCCATCCTGAAATTATCTGTTGAAATCACTTTTAAAACCAAAAACAAAACTAACTCTGAGTGGCTTTGCTAGCATGTCCATGACCGAGGACGCGGCTATTCGAATAGTTTCTACTCTGCAGAGTTTGTACAACTTTACCCACACGAGATATTATACTCTTTGTGTCGGCCAATCCACGCTTCCTAAGGCGTGTGTGAACAAACATCACAAGGTCGTTACAATGTTCTACCTCAAAGTACTCGTGCGCTAAGGTTTCGCTTCCATTGGTGACCGTCCTCCAAAACCCCTCTTGCACCAGATGGGAAAAGCTGTCTGCCGACACCCATACATACAACATAGCACAAATAACTAAGAGGTATTACAAATTATTAAGCGAGTCCCGCCCATACAGGACATGTGGTTGTCTGATAAAGCATAACAAAATGCGCTCAAAGACCGGTCCTCAATTGACTTGGGCGTCATTCAATTTAAACCACAGGTCTTAATCTTAACAGACTAAGCAGGTGCATAAACTCGCACCCACCATTCATCCTTTTCGCCCAAGTCCAAACCCTTTTGATTTTATTTCTATAAAACCATCTTTACAAATTCTCTATGGTAAAACAATACCATAGTTTTAATTTTCAAACAAATTTTATTGAGTTGGCTAAAATTCTCCCAAAAACATAAATCATGGTCTAAGTATTTGCGAAGCATTTGATTATTAAACATAATAATTTATCTAAAGTGACAAAGGAATGACATGGCAACATCCAAAATTTGGCATACAAGGATAATAGGAATAACTAATTATTTAAGCAGAATTTGAAATACTTGAATAAAATTATGCATGCATTTAATAATTTAAAACTGAATTTAATTAACTTTAAAATAATAGGGGCAAAATGGTCAAAGTATAACTTGCCTTATTGCGATCTGGAAAATCTAAGTCTTGAGAAGTATCAAATTCCCCGAATCGTCCGTAGTCTAAACGTGAAAATAAAATAAATCAAATGAAATTCAAATAGAACTCAAACAGACAAATTAAGCTGAGACCAAATAATATAATATCATTTTAAACAGCTATAAAATCATTTTAATAGATTTTAGAAATTTATTTCACTAATTTTTGAAGTTAGAATTCAAATGATATGGATTTTACAAATTTTAACCTAAATTTGATATTTAAAAGAATTCTAAATTCTAAAACAGAACTAAAATGAACTCTAAATTGAATTATTATATTTTATTTAGTTAGACAATAATTTTCAAAAATTTTAGCAACTTGAATCATCTAATTTGGAGTTATAATGCAAAAGTTATGAATTTTACAAATTTTAAACTAAATCATTATTTAAACAATTTCCGAATTATTTTTCTAAAGAGAATTCTAAATATTGCATACGATGACGTCAGCGATGATTTTCCATGAATTAAATGAATTAAAATAATTTTTCTGACAGGTGGGACCCATGTGTCATTGACATGGCTCACATGGACCAAGTCCACGGAGCCCTAGCCCGGAGGGCTGTGCGGATGTGGTGGTAGCGAGGATGACGTGGCCGCCACTTGGCGCCACGTCGGACCCGGAGCCGAGGTGGCGCCGTGTTGGCGCCGAGGTGGCGAGCCACGTCGGCTCGGCAGGCATGACTCGGCAACACCCTCGCCGGCGCTTCTGGCGCCCGCGGTGAGAGAGGCGAATGGGCGATTCGAGAGGAGGGCTCACGAGTTCGATGCTCACTACCTTAGCGGTGCGTGACGAAATCTTTGGCGTTGAGGTTTAGCGGGCGGCGTCTGAGCGTCGGCAGCGAGGTGCTCCGGGGTCTTGGGGCAAAATGGGTGCGCGACCGTGTTCATGATGACGCTGCGATGTCGAAGATGTAGACGGCGAGGTGCGGACGGAGCGATGGCGCGGAATTGGAGGCGAACCAAGAGATCACCGCCGCGAAAAACCTTGAAATTGGGCGCTTCAGTAAAAGAGGAGTGACTCGGGTGGTGGTATGGTGATGTGTGAGAGAAGGCGCCCGAGGCTCCCTTATATAGGGTAGGGAGGCCTTGGCGGCAAGGTCGTCTTGGCGAGTCTTGCGGTGGCGAAAGCAAAGTGGAGGTTAAAGAGAGTTAAAGAAAGGGAAAGCAGGCGGAGTGAGTGCGGTAAGTAAAGCTTAATTGATTGCGTGATTGTGAATGAAGAGGAGAGGAAGCGAGGAGTGGAGCTCGGTGTGGCCGTCAATGGCGGCGTGGAGGTTGCGCCATGCGAGGAAGACAGAGGGGAGGAAGAAAAGGCGTGGGCGGCTGGATTTTGATCCAACGGCGAGAGTGGCCGAGTGACGTGTGCGTGTGTGGGCCGTGCGTATGCGCGTGAGTAAATGGGCCGAGCCAAGTTTTGGCCCAATTGCTGTTTTCCGATTTTCTTTTCATTTTCTATTTTAAATATTCAGTTTAATTCATTTCGACTTTAGAATATAGCAAAATAATTCCAAAAATTCTAGAAAAATTCTCATAAATTCTTAGAGTTATTTTGAACTTAATAAAATTATTTCCAACTTAAACTTGATAATAGCTTTTGCAATTAACTTTGTTTTAGCTTTGACTAATTAGGAAAAAGCTTTTAAAAATTCAAATTTCCACAAAAATAAATAAATTTTAAATTTTCTCTGAAATTGAAATTTTGGGCTGTTACAAACCTTCCCCTTAAAGGAATCTCGACCCGAGATTGATTTGGCCAACAAGGAGATGGGGATACTCGCCTTAAGATCTTCCTCTCGTTCCCGGTGGCTTCACTTTCAGGTGGTGGCTCCTTGAACTTTATATGATCGGATGATCTTGCTCTCGTAACTGCGCTCATGACGTCTAGAATCTTGATTGGTTGTTCTACATAAGTGAGGTCTTCTTGTAGATTGATACTCTCTAAAAGAGTCGATCCTCCGCACTCGAAGGCACTTCTTTAGTTGTGACACATGAAAACGTTGTGTCTTTGAGACAAGGTGGTTGGCGGTTCAAGCGATAGCGACTTCACCTCTCTTTGCCAAAATTTTGTAAGGACCCACAAATCTGGGTGCGAGTTTTCCTTTGGTTGAAACCTTCTTACTCCCCGAGTGGAGTAACTCGAGATAAACAAAATCTCCTATTTCAAATGTCAATTCTCTTCTTTGATTGTCGGCATAACTTTTTCATCGGGTTTGAGCTACTTTGAGGCGTTCTCTTATTGCTTTAACCTTGCTTTCAGCGTCTTTGATCAATTCGGTCCGAAGAATTGGTGCTCTCCTACTTCATCCCAAAGGAGCGGAGTTCGCATTTTACGCCATATAAAGCTTCAAATGGAGACATCGTAGACTAGCTTGATAGCTATTGTTGTACGAGAACTCTGCATAGGGCGATTCTTGTCCCAACTTTTCCATAGTCTAAGGCACAGGCTCGAAGCATGTCTTCAAGAACTTAGTTGACGCGTTACTGTCGACCATCCGTCTCGAGGGTGATACGTCAGATCTTGAAGTTGAGTCTGGTTCCTAAAGCTTCGTGAAGACTCTTCCAAAATCGGAAGTGGCGGGAACCTCTATCGAGACAATCTTCTTGGGTACACCATGTAAACAAACAATCTTGGCCACATATAATTGGCTAGTTTGCTACTCGATAGGTGGTCTTATTTGGAATGAAATGGGCCACTTTGGTCAATCGGTCAATTATCACCCAAATGGAATCACATCTGTTTGGGTCCTAGGAAGTCGATAATGAAATCCATACCAATTTCTTCCCACTTCCATTCAGAATTGGTAATGGTTGCAACAAACCGGTGGTCTTTGATGTTTCGCCTTAACTCATTGACATACATCTGGCAGGCAACAAATTCAGCGATTTCTCGCTTCATCTTGACTCCACCAATACTTCTCCTTCAGATCTGGTACATTTTGGTACTTAGGGATGAATGGAGTAGGGTGATTCATGTGCTTCTTTCAGAATTGTTGTTTTAATTCCTGGCGATTAGGCACACAGATGCGATTTCCGAACCACTTGTTCCTTGCTCATCTTGAGAGAATCACGGGCTTTGCCTCTTCTCATATTCTTTTGATTTCTTTGATGTCTTCGTCTTCTAACTGTTTTTCTCTAATCGACTCACGAAGAGTGGGTTGAACTTCCAAAGCATTGACACATCCTTGATTGACAATCTCCGATTTAGATGTTTGATTCTTCATACAATTTCAGGTGATTCTTCTGAACCAAAATGGTATTGCAATACGCCTTTCTACTCAGGGCATCTGCAACTACATTTGCTTTACCCGGATGATAATGAATTCCAAGGTCGTAATCTTTTATCAGCTCTAGCCATCTTCGTTATGCGAGGTTGAGTTCGACCGAGTAAAATGTATTTCAGACTCTTATGATCGTGAAAATCTCACAATGTTACCAATGAGATAATGCTTGATTTTGAGCATGCACAATTCTTCGCTAACTCAAGATCATGAGTCGGATAATTTCCTTCGTGTGGTCTTAAGCGGCGAGATGCATAAGCCACTACTTTGCCTTCTTGCATAAGTACACATCCTAGTCCTTGACGGGATGCGTCGCAGAAGATTTCAAAGTCCTTATGAATATCGAGCGATACTAACACCTTTGTGCAGACACTAATCTCTTCTTGGTTCCTCGAAACTCTTTTCACGTGCCTTTGTCCATTCAAACTTTTTCTCCTTTTTGAAGTTGAGTCATGGGTCTCGCTATCTTGGAGAACCCTTCAATAAATCATGTAATACCCGCTAATCCAAGGAAACTTCTCACCTCTGTGTGAGACTTGGGTTGTTTCCAACCCATTACGGCTTCAACTTTGGTTTGGATCTCTGCGACTCCTCCTGCCGACACAATATGTCCAAGGAATGCCACTTGACTTAGCCAAAATTCGCACTTGCTAAATTTGGCATAAAGTCGATTCTCTCGAGTTTTCCCAAAATTATTACGAGATGATCCTCGTGTTCTTCTTCATTCTTTGAATAAATGAGAATATCATCGATGAACACAACCACAAACTTATCCAGAATTCCATGAACACTTTGTTCATCATATTCATAAATGGCGAGGCGTTTGTCAAACCAAAGCGACATCCTCAGTAAATTCATCTGACCCATATCGGTTGTGAATGCGGTCTTGAATGTCTTCGTGCGATCTTGATTGGTGATAGCGGATCTCAAGTCAATCTTGAAAATACACTTGCTCCTTTAATTGATCAAGCGGATCATCGATCCTAGGTAGCGGTACTTATTCTTGATTGTCACTTCATTAAGTGATCGTAATCCACACACATTCTCATACTATTGTCTTTCTTCTTGACAAATAATCTAGGCGCTCCCCAAGGTGATGAGCTTGGCCGTATATAACCTTACTGTTTTAGTTCCATTATCTGTTTCTTCATCTCTGCCAACTCATTGGTAGGCATTACTGTAGGGTTGCTTTGAGATTGGGGCGGTCCACAGGACTAAGTCAATTATAAATACTACGTCCTGTCGGGTGGCATCGGAGTAGTTCATCGGGAAAAACATCGGCATGGAGTAGTTCATCGGGAAAAACATCAGGAAACTCTTGTACCCTTTGGTATATCTTCAAGCTTTAACTCTTTCAAAATTTGGTTAGAATTGATCTTCCTCGGTACTAGTCTTGATCTTGAATTCAATCGAGATTCCTTGCTCATTGGTAAGAGCAATAGACCTATTGGCACAATTTATTTGTCCTTGATTCTTGGCTAGCTATCCATTCCAAGGATTACATCCAAATTTTGAGAATTGGGACTATCAAATCTGCTAGGAAGGTTACTTCGGATATTTCAAGGGTAAGGTTTGGGCAAAGATAAGCGGTTCTCATTTCTAAGCACGGGAGTGAATTATCATAGGGTTATCTAAAGAGAGATAGGTAACCTATGTTTTCCCACAAATTCATTGGAAACAAAAGAGTGCGATGCTCGGAATCAAATAGGACTAATCTTTGTCTTGAATTATTTGAAGCGTACCAAGGGCGACATCGGTCTTTGCTTGAGCTTCCTCTGTGATAACGTGGTTCACACGTCCTTCGTATCTTGAACGGCGGCTTTTGATTGCCGCCGATGGTTGGAACTCTGGTCTTGGCCTAGTAGGTGGTGCGCCTTGCGGCTTCTTAGGGCATCTGTTAGCATAATGCCCCATCTCGTTCTTGATGGAAGCAGTCCACCCAGCTGGCGATGGAATCGGATTCTTCACGAGGCCGACCTCCGGTTGAGTTGCTACTAAGCTTTGAAGTATTGGTATTTGTGTTGGTTTGGAGCTCGAGTGTGGAAGATGAAATCCTCCACCTGTGGTGGTGAGGAAAGGTAAAGCGAGGCTTGGGTTGTCCTCGACATTGTACTACGGCGCCATCCTCGCTTGCAGTTCTCCATCTGCAGATGTTTGGCCTCTGGCGAAAAGCTCTATTCACTAAGCCGCTTTGGAAGTCGGTGTAGTCATTGGAGACCGTTGGGTGAGATCTCATCGTTCAAACCATCCATGAACCTTTCTCGCCTTTCTTCATCACTAGCCACATCTGCTTTGGGGCATAGCGAGCAAAATTTGGTTGAATTTGTGCAGTATTCACCCTTGTGCGATTGCCTTGTTTGGTAGCGTGGAACTCTTTCTTCTTTAGGGTCATTATCCTCGGGAATATGTGCATGGCGGAAAGCCCGCACAAACTCCTCCCAAGAGATAGTCTGCGCATCGGCATGGGAGATGTTGTAGTTATCCCACCATTACGATGCGGGACCGGTGAGTGGTGAGAGGCAAAGCAGGACTCTCTCACGATCAAGACTGCGAGTGATATCCGGCTTCTTCCGATAGCACGGATCTAGTCATCGGCATCCATCGGCTCTGTCTTTCTTTGGAGAAAGTCGGTGGGCGATACGCATGAATTACGCCATGGTCAATCTTTGTGCGGTGGAGGTGGTGGTGGTGCTTGGTGGTCTTTGCTTGGTTGTTGTTAATGGATGAGCTAGCAGGTCTATCGGATGTGTCGATTGGCCATCATCTGGCGCCAACCGGCCCTTGACTAGTGGAGGAGGTGGTTCTTTGGGCGGGGTTTTCTGTGTCTGCGTTTGGATTTCCTTGGCCTTGAGCGCTACCACTACCGGTGCGTGTGGTAACCATCTGTGGAATCTTCTAAAGACTCAGAATAGAGTATAAAGTTCTAAGGGAATAATATTTTTAACAGCCCAAGAACAAACAAGCACAAGACAAAAGAACCAAATTTTGCCAAAAATAGTCCTTTTATTATTTTATTTTATTGTTTGATTATGGCTATCACAAGAGACATCGACAGCTCATAATTCGCATCTAACGATCATATTATGAGATACTGCTAAGGTGTAAGAGGGGTATAATCGGCTGCAAGTACTACCCTCTCTGCCTTGTAGGTAGCCACTCTTCTTCTGCAGACTTTCAACCTTTCTTACGCATCTAGCGGTACATTACGAGTATTCGCAGTTCATCGAGTGTTTAGTAGGCATAATCCATTGCCTTAGACAGTCCACTTGGTGAGTAAGTTCAGAGAGTCCTCGTTCTCGGTGAGCGAAAGATACTATCGTTTAGTCGGAATGTGCATGGGGTGGTAGTGGAACTCGGAGTCTTCAAAATGATTGTTGTAAATATGGCGGAGGTGACGTGTTGCTTCTCTAGCTGCGTCCTGAAGTCCATTAGCGAAATCATCACGTCTCATTGGGGCGTCGAAGATGTGGTGGTTTGTGTTTGGTTGAAGATTGGCGTAGAGGACTACTTCAAGTCTCCAACGCTCTTGGTTTCCCGCTTTATACATGTACCCTTGATAAGTTGGTCTCTGGTTGTAGCCTAGGTGTTGCATCATCTTCCATAGGAGTGCGGCCCAGTGTCCGGCGAAAATTCCATGGGAAATCCGGGTTGGATGTTCAGCCATCTACAATTTAGAGAATAAGGCGAGTTGATAACCATTTTAAAAAGAAGTGTTAAGAAGACTCTTGGATAGACTCAAAATATTTTTAATTTTTGAGAAATAAATCCTTAAGGCGATTCTAAGGCCACGACCTCTGATCGATATGGCTCGATACCAAGCTGTAACACCTGGCCCAAAATCCGCAATACCCTTGCCCAGTGGGCGGACCAGCACACATAGCACCCACTTACACTTTCGTCCTCGCTTCAGTGTAAAAGGGTTTACCGGAGGTGCTATGTTTGGACCCAACAGGCATTATATACTAGTACAACTCACTTTAGACAAGCAATGTGGGACTAATCCCACCACACAACTCCACATGGGTTTTGAACCAATGCGACATGAGGGTGTAGAAATCGAGGTTGTCCAAGCTATTTATGGCCTCAGGAGACGTGCAACTCATGGAAGATTTCTTGACAAGAAAAGTGTTGGAAACAAGGAGACAAAGGATAATATTATCTGGAATATTCCCTTGGAGTAAAATAAATAAAATGTAGTAGAGACTGATAGGTGGGGTCCATGTGTCAATGAAGCAGGTTATTTAACCAGTTAAAAGAAAAAAATCGCATGAGTCTGCGTGTCATGCCTTGAAGTGGACCAGCCCGACCAATTTGCCATGGTTTTTGGGATAACTAACCAGTGGGACCCACTCAACAAAGAGAGAGAGAGAGAATGAATAGAGAGAAGAGGGAGAATAGAGAGATAGAGGGAAACAGAGGAGGTAGCCAACGGCTCTCAACAACAAGCGGCGGCGCGGGGAGGCCGGGCAAAGGCCAAAACTCACTATTACAAAAAGGCTAATACTGGATGCCTCATCACAGACGGTTGACCAAAACCGTCTGTATTACATGCAATCATAGACGGTTTTGGTTTAGAGACCATCTGTGTTACTGGCTGCGCTAAAAACAATATGTGAAGATGTAATATCATAGACAGCGGTTCTGAACATGAACCGTCTATGATAATTGTAAACTTCACAGATGGTTTTTAATTATAACCGTCTGTGGTAATATCGCTTCAGCTCCCCGATGATCGAGTTTCTTCGTCGCATCAATGCCACTTTGGCTCCCCAATGCATCTCTTCATCTCACGAGCCGAATTTATTCCTTGTTTTATAAAAAGGACTATCCGCCATCGAAGATGATCATCCCCACATATAACTCTACTATATATACTTCTAAAGTAGAAATGGCTACCTCTTCTGTTTCCTTGTCGTTGGAATTGATGCCCTATTTAGCCATACTATACGAGCACCTCTCCGGCCGTATGTTGGTGGACACTCTGAAGGACACTATTTCAATGATGTCCTCACTCCTCTATCCGAGGATTCACTACTAGGGAACACCTCATCACGAGCGGTTGGAACCATCATCACGAGCGGTTTTGAACCGTCTATATTTGTTCGCTGTGATAACAAGCGGTTATCATAGACGGTTCAAAACCGTCTGTGATACTCACTATCACGAGCAGTTTTTGTTGAAATAAATGCAGTGAAAGCTAGTATCACAGAGCGGTTTCCATCCATTAAAAAACGTATTTGTGATCGTAGCATATCACAGATGGTTCTGTTTAAGCACCGTCTGTGATACTAGAAATATCACAAACGGTTTGTAAAGTAAACCGTGTGTGATATTTCTAGTATAACAGATGGTGCTTAAACAGAATCATCTGTGATACTAGCCTTCTTTGTCGAACCGGGAGCGAAGGATCCCGAATTCTCTGTGTTCATACATTAGTCCAGGATAGCTAATGTACACAGTCAAACAAAAGTGATAATCAAAATATATCACGCATTTTATTAATATTTATTGAGTTTATTACAAAGGGCCTAAGGCCAAATAAAGTAAAACACAGTGAGCGAAATAATAGTAGTAGACCCAGCGATTAGCCACGAGGCAATAAATGCAGAAGCGCTGACCTAAGCGTCAAGATCCTCACCGTCTGGTAGATATCTTCTCTGAATAAAGATTATTGAGAAGAGTGAGCACTACTACCGTGCTGCAAGTTACACCAATATGGAATTGATATGCATGCATAAGGTAGACAAAGGATCTTGGCAAGGTTATTTTATGTAAGCGGCGGTTTTAATTTAAATAATCATATTAGATTACAAAGCCATTTCATACAATAATCTAAATCACCATTTTAAATTACAATAGTTTATTGTGGATAACCTCCATAAAAGATGATGGATATCCTCCAATCACAATGGCTACATGCCTAATTTTCCCACAGGACTATCCATCACGAAATTATCTGTTGAAATCACTTTTAAAACCAAAAACAAAACTAACTCTGAGTGGCTTTGCTAGCATGTCCATGACCATGACGCCGCTATTGAATAGTTTCTACTCTGCGAGTTTGTACAACTTTACCCACACGAGATATTATACTCTTTGTGTCGGCCAATCCACGCTTCCTAAGGCGTGTGTGAACAAACATCACAAGGCCGTTACAATGTTCTACCTCAAAGTACTCGTGCGCTAAGGTTTCGCTTCCATTGGGTGGTAGTCCTCAAAAACCCCTCTTGCGCAGATGGGAAAAGCTGTCTGCAGACACCCATACATACAACATAGCACAAATAACTAAGAGGTATTACAAATTATTAAGCGAGTCCTGCCCATACAGGACATGTGGTTGTCTGATAAGGCATAACAAAATGCGCTCAAAGACCGGTCCTCAATTGACTTGGGCGTCATTCAATTTAAACCACAGGTCTTAATCTTAACAGACTAAGCCCGTGCATAAAACTGCACCCACCATTCATCCTTTTCGCCCAAGTCCAAACCCTTTTGATTTTATTTCTATAAAACCATCTTTACAAATTCTCTATGGTAAAACAATACCATAGTTTTAATTTTCAGCAAATTTTATTGAGTTGGCTAAAATTCTCCCAAAAACATAAATCATGGTCTAAGTATTTTGAAGCATTTGATTATTAAACATAATAATTTATCTAAAGTGACAAAGGAATGACATGGCAACATCAAAATTTGGCATACAAGGATAATAGGAATAACTAATTATTTAAGCAGAATTTGAAATACTTGAATAAAATTATGCATGCATTTAATAATTTAAAAACTGAATTTAATTAACTTTAAAATAATAGGGGCAAAATGGTCAAAGTATAACTTGCCTTATTTGCGATCTGGAAAATCTAAGTCTTGAGAAGTATCAAATTCTTAATCGTAAGTAGTCTAAGCGTGAAAATAAAATAAATCAAATGAAATTCAAATAGAACTCAAGCAGACAAATTAATTTGAGACCAAATAATATAATATCATTTTAAACAGCTATAAAATCATTTTAATAGATTTTAGAAATTTATTTCACTAATTTTTGAAGTTAGAATTCAAATGATATGGATTTTACAAATTTTAACCTAAATTTGATATTTAAAAGAATTCTAAATTCTAAAACAGAACTAAAATGAACTCTAAATTGAATTATTATATTTTATTTAGTTAGACAATAATTTTCAAAAATTTTAGCAACTTGAATCATCTAATTTGGAGTTATAATGCAAAAGTTATGAATTTTACAAATTTTAAACTAAATCATTATTTAAACAATTTCCCGAATTATTTTTCTAAAGAGAATTCTAAATATTGCGCACAATGACGTCAGCGATGATTTTCCATGAATTAAATGAATTAAAATAATTTTTCTGACAGGTGGGACCCATGTGTCATTGACATGGCTCACATGGACCAAGTCCACGGAGCCCTAGGTGGTAGCGAGGATGACGTGGCCGCCACGCGGCTGCCACGTCGGACCCGGAGCTGAGGTGGCGCCGTGTTGGCGCCGAGGTGGCCAGGCCACGTCAGCTCGATGGAGGCGGAGCTCCGGCAACACCCTCGCCGGCGCTACGCGCCACGGCGAGGAGTGCGAATGGGCGCATTCGAGAGAGGAGGGCTCACGAGTTCGATGCTCACTACCTTAGCGGCGGCGTGGACGAAATCTTGGCGGCGTTGAGGTTTAGCGGCGGCGGCTGGCGTCGGCAGCGAGGTGCTCCGGGGTCTTGGGGCAAAATGGGTGCGCGCCGTGTTATGATGACGCTGCGATGTCGAAGATGTAGGCGGCGAGGTGCTCGAGGCGGAGACGATGGCGCCGGAATTGAAGCGAACCAAGAGATCACCGTCGCGAAAAACCTTGAAATTGGGCGCTTCTGAAAAGAGGAGTGACTCGGGTGGTGGTATGGTGATGTGTGAGAGAAGGCGCTCGAGGCTCCCTTATATAGGGCAGGGAGGCCAAGCGGCAAGGTCGTCTTGGCGAGTCTTGGTGGCGAAAGCAAAGTGGAGGTTAAAGAGAGTTAAAGAAAGGGAAAGCAGGCGGAGTGAGTCTTGGTAAGTAAAGCGAATTGATTAGCGTGATTGTGAATGAAGAGGAGAGGGAAGCGGAGGTGGAGCTCGGTGTGGCCGTCAATGGCGGCAGAGGTTCTTGACATGTGAGGAAGACAGCGGGGAGGAAGAAAAGGCGTGGTGGTGGATTTTGATCAACTAGCGAGTGGCAGTGGCGTGTGCGTGTGTGGGCGTCGCGTGTCTGGCGTGAGTAAATGGGCGAGCCAAGTTTTGGCCCAATTGCTGTTTTCCGATTTTCTTTTCATTTTCTATTTTAAATATTCAGTTTAATTCATTTGACTTTAGAATATAGCAAAATAATTCCAAAAATTCTAGAAAAATTCTCATAAATTCTTAGAGTTATTTTGAACTTAATAAAATTATTTCCAACTTAAACTTGATAATAGCTTTTGCAATTAACTTTGTTTTAGCTTTGACTAATTAGGAAAAAGCTTTTAAAAATTCAGAATTTCCACAAAAATAAATAAATTTTAAATTTTCTCTGAAATTGAAATTTTGGGCTGTTACATTCACAGACGGTTTTAACATAAAACCATCTATGATAGTGAGTCATCCTAACTACATTTTTTCTGTTTTTTTTGCTAGCCTCAGGAATTGCTAGCCATGCCCTCTGAAAACAAGCATGCACAAAAACAGATACATCACAGATAATCAATTGTTGACAAACTCAAAATGATCATTACTCAAAATAAATTACAAAAGATCGCATTTGTTCAAGTATTGTCGCTATAGTTACAATTGGATTACAATTGAGTCAATTGTTTGCAGGTGGTTGAGAGGTGTCGGCGGGGTGATGCTTTGGGTCGGCGACGGAGTGAAAATCTCCGTAAATAAATCAACGATATCTGACATCATAAAGGCGTAGAGCTTCCCTCGAATGTCTGTGATCTCATCCTCAACGAGTCCATCCAAATGTATCAACAAGTCCTGTCGCTAGCAAGAGTAAAGTGGTAAGCATATATATTTAAATTTATAATTAGGAAATAATTATTTCGAGATTGATAAACCACGGGATCCTTCCTCCTAGCTCTAATGATTTGTTTGCATATGATAGCAAACGTAGATTGCACATAACTCATCATTTTTTTTGCTGGCGGCACTGCAAAAATAGAATTACATATATAGGTATAGTCAGTTCGAGGCGCGTTATTATGAAGTATGATATATGATTATCGTGTTGTAGCGCGCATCGGAAATTTAAATCTGTGTGTTAGATCGGTCTTTGCTTCCATTGTATATTCCTTCATTGCAGCGAGGCGATGAACAACCTACATGATTCCAAAAAGTTATCATCGGCCATTTCAAGCGAATGAAGACTACAATAGAGTTATGTATGGAGGAAATGAGTATCGTCTCGAGTATTCCTTCGAGAATCTTTGAATTTGTGGTTATTACGGATTAGGGAATCAAGGTATATCACATGGTTCCTCTTTGGTATAATGACTAAAAGGATCGATGGTACCTACTCGGTATGTCGCTATAGTCATTAAACCTAAGTTAAGTCTTTGCGTATAAAGTACAAATGAAATTTGTATAGTAAGTAGTGACACTTACCCTCGTTGTAGGGCACCACTATGTACATCTTGTCTAGCGATGAAGCAATGCGCCACTATGTATTTCTCGACGAAGGACGGGTTTGCTTCGATGGTTTGCAAAGATACCACGTGTGGGTCGAGGAAACCCACCGGTTCTTTCCATTCCTGGACTTTTTTTTCTACATGTATCTATACACAAGCAATGAGTTCGATATTTATCGGTATTACGTGAATGTAGAACTTGATTATACGCACTTCTGATGTCAACATCGTAGAAGCGATGCGTCGAGGCCAACGAGGTTGAATAGGTCATATAAGTCGTTGAAGCCCACGACGAAGTGGTTCGTCCCGTTGAAGAAATGCTCATCGTTGTATCTGATGGTGATTCGAGTATCGCACCCCTTCTTTGTGGTCTTCTGTATGTATCAGGCATGCAAAGCCTGACAAGCATATCTAGCGCGCATTAATACTGCGTGGGAGCACAACGGTTTTCCGATGATGTAGTTCCCAGACATCCCAGACTTCCCGGACTTGGGAGGCGCCTTAATGTTCATCGATTTCGATTTGACCTTAACAATTGGCAGCGTCTTCTTGCGAGACGACTCGGGAACCGATACGGCGTCACGCTTTTGTTGTTCCTTCGGCGTCTTCTCCACGGGAACTGATGAGGCGGCCTTTTGAGGCGAAACATGAGGTGGAGTCATTGAGGGTCCCATTGGAGAGGAATGGTCGTGTCCAGATCGTGGCACTGCTGGGTCCAGGGCGATGTCCTTCTTAGGCCATTGGATAAAAGTGTGCACATCATCCCCTAGTGTTCTGATGTCTTCGTTCGGGCGAATCTTCAGCAGGACGGCCACGAAATTGTCATGTACCATATCCACCTCGACCTGGCGTAACCTGTGCCGCCTAGGCACCCGTCTTTGCCTTGCCCTTCTGGTATGGATACACCATCCCCTGACCTCAATAGAAAGGACCCATCCATCCTCACTTGGAGCTTAGAGGGCATCGGCCCCTACAAAACGATACACAATTAGCTAAGGCGTCCTATAGGTCTATCTTTGGTGTATTCCATAGATGTACATTACCTTGATGTCGTCTATCGGCAATTGGACGTCGTCATGTTCAGAATTATGCGTGGACGCCGACGCTACTCGATGTCGGCGGGGCGCCTCCCAAATTAACAGGGGCGGCTTGCGACTGGCTCAGGAGTTGATTCATTTGATCCTGCAATGCTGCTAGATTTCCTTCAAATTTTTTAGTAATCATCTGTACCAATCGGTCCTCGTGTTCGGCCTTGGATCTCTTCCTACTCCTATACGTGCAGTAGTCGTATGCGAATCCATTACTCCAAGGTACGTTAACCCCAAGGCCTCGCGTGTGACCCGGGTGCTTCTTGTTTCCTAGGGCCGTAGATAGTATATCCTTCTCCCTGTCTGCTTGGAAGGAGCCTTGAGAAGTTTGGGCAGTCAATTCACGCTGCAAGAGGTCATCATGTTATTCTAGACACTATGAAGTTATGGACTTATTAACAACTAGGTAGTTCGACATATTTACCACACGTCGGGACACTTCCTGGTTTGCTAGGTTTGTGAAAGAGATGCTACCCGAAGATGAGACTTTTGCCCTCGCTTGTAACCGACTCAGGAGCAGCGGGTCGTGATGTCGACAAATGGCCGGTTGCGTTCGCCTCCGCCGCCGCCCATTCCTCGTATTTACCTGCGTACCCAGTGGTGCCGAGTCTGTACGGGTGAGTGTTTCGTATCTAGAGAGCTTTGTGTGCCGCACTTTGCTCCTTAAATTCGGTCGTCGTCTTCGTAGCCACAAAGGCGTCCCATGCTTCTCGCGTCAAGAATCCATACTTCGCGAAGGGCGTCTGACCCGTGTTCACGTGCTTCATGACAAGAATGCTCTTGAAGGTCCTCCACAATTTATCCATCGTGAGCATCGCCGTCCGTTCCACACGTGCCATGTCTGCTTCTGGGATAGTGAACTTGCTTGAAAGTTCTGTCCACAGCGCGCCTCTCGCTTCTTTCGTCAGATCCTTCCACCTTGGTGTGGTGATGGGGACCTGTTCCCATGCAAGTATCCCACAGATGGTCCAGAATCTCATCGCTGATCTCTTGGGACTCAAAGGGACCCCAAAGTCACTGACCTCCGTGATGACCAGTCGGCCCACAGGCATTTTCGATTATCCTCTGCCATCTCGCTTTCGTATCATCTGTGGCGTCGTTGACGGCGGCCTCGTCGATGCCTCTGCCATCTGCGGTGTCAGTGACGGCGACGAAGACAGCGCCTCTGCCATCTGCGGCATCGGTAACGGTGGCGAAGACGGTGCCTCTGCCATCTCGCTTACTTGCTATCTATATAAGTTACATATGCAATAAAATGGATTGCAAGTGTCCCAAATTAACATATACATATGAAGTATCTCCATGTCATTTAAACTGCTAAACATATACCACATGTATATGAATGAAATTGCATAATTAATTCCAGACAAGGCACGAGGGAGGACCAAATTAACATAATCAAATGTAAATCATTCAAGTCATTTAAATTGATTGAAATGCAAAACATGTACCACATGTATATGAATGGAATTAGCACAGAGCACAAAAATTTGAAATTAATGTGAGCTCTCATATGGCGAGTTGCACAAGAAACAAACTTGGTCATCTCAGCACTAAGGTCTATTCTCTTCATAAATTGGATAAGAAAACTAAAATTCAGATTTTGAGCTCTATCCAAAGCTTAACTAGACTGACATAACAATCACATGTATAACAATCTCTTGTGATCTTTGTATAGATAGAAACTATTGATATGAATCTTTTGCATAGATAGAACCCGAGCCCATCTTTGCCCGAGCCTACTTCATCGAGCTCGACACACTAGAGTGTACGATTTGCTTCATGCCGTGGAGGATTGGCATGAAGCAAACGTACACTCAAGTGTGTCAGGATCGACGATGTAGGCTGTGTTTCACCTGAACGTTTAGGATGAATGCCCAAGGAGCGAGCTAGCTAGCTGAATTCAGGCCTTGAGTTAGCTCCTATTCTAACACTCGTAACATTCCAGCATATTTAAATGACCAAATTATCATATACATACGAAATTTCTCCATACCATTTAAAAAGAAGAATATGCTCAACATATTCATTATAAGAACAAATAAAAACAGCATGAAGCTAAGCGAATCAGATTGCTTAATTGCACTCAGTTGACTAATTGCGTAAGACATAGTCTTTGCAATCTCAGTCCTTTGTCAAAATCTCCTTACCAATCAATTTTGATAATTACAAAACAGATCTTGAGCTCAAACTACAACTTTCTCATATGTCAAGTTATCTCAGAGTAGCAATTAAACTTTCAGTCAACAGATTACAATTTAACTATCTTAGTGAAATCAAATCACAAAAACAGCACATAAAGCATTCTGTAAATAGAACATATGATCATATGCCTTCAAGATAATTCACAAATTTATATCAACAATAAGCCTAATTGACAGATTGAGAATAGAAGTGCAAATATCTCACAGAAGATCAATCAGATCACAGAACATACAAGTGTAATCTTAATTCAGCTATAACTAAAAATAGAAAGTATAAAGGCTACTAATTATAACTGACCATATAAAGCAATATGACAATATGATTAAGCTCAAGTCTGTTTCTAATTATCTATTTGATTTCAGATTTCGACTATCATCACAGAGCATCAACAGAACCCATCACAGAGCAAGGGAGGGAGTGGGATAGAGCGAGTAGAGTGGTATACCAGAGGAGGCGCGAGGGAGTACCAGAGGAGGCGCTGGAGCCGGCGCGAGGAGGGAGCCGATGACAGGCCGGAGAGGAGGATGGTGATGCTCGTCGAGCTGGAGTCGGAGCAGGGAGGTGACCGGTCGTCGGGTTGGAGTCGGAGGAGGCCGTGCGTAGGAGGAGGGAGGCGCGGCCGCTCGTCAGGCTGGAGTCGAAGCAGGGAGGCGGCCGGTCACGGGCTAGAGTCGGAGCAGGGAGGCGGCCGGTCGTCGGGCTGCAGTCGGAGCAGGGAGGCGACGAGCCCTAGAGGAGGCGAACAAGCGTGCAAGAGCTTAAGGGGCACGGGAGTAGTGGAAGTGACGAGCAAGAGCAAAAGCCCTAGCAGTTCCCTCCTTATAAAAAGCCTATCACAGACGGTTCTATCATCAAACCGTCTGTGATAATGAATCACAGACGGTTCTTAATAAGAACCATCTGTGATATGGGACATATCACAGATGGTTCTTATTAAGAACCGTCTATGATATGGACGTATCACAGATGGTTCTTATTAAGAACCGTCTATGATAGCCTGAAAAAACCTGGTGACAATCTGTGATATCCTGACAAAACCTGGTGACAAGTGATTGTCAAGTCCATATGAACCTGGTGACAAGTATGATGACAATCATAACAAGTCCATATGAACCTGGTGACAAGTATGATGACAAGTTCATAACACATTTGACTTCTAAAATTCATATCTAATTCAACTCAACTCTAAATCAAGTGAAACCAATTTTGATACTCCACATTACAATGAACGTCCACATTGACATCAATATCAAAGATGACAAGTCCATAACACATTAACACATGACAATTTCACATTGACATCAAAATATATGAGAGATTACAAGTCCATAACACATGATGTTATGGAATACATTAATTACAATGGAGTAAATTGTTAATTAAAATATAGCCCTTCATGATGATCGATGCGCATATAGCTAGCTTCCTCACTGGGTTCTTCCTCGAGCCTGATGCCATTTCCAAAAGGAGGCAACTTGTCAAATTGATTGTATTCTTCCTCGTCCACTACATTCTCAACTCTGACAATCCTCTTTTTTCCAAGAAGAACTACGTGATGCTTCTTATTTGCTGGGTCGGTTACATAGAAGATTTGAACAACTTGGTTAGCCAGTACGAATGGTTTGTCTTTGTATTTGACACGTTCGAGGTCCACGGTAGTGACACCGTACTTGTCGACCTTCACCTATAAGAGATGGACCCAACGACACCGAAATAGGGGGATCTTGAAAAGCACGTAGTCGAGCTCCCATATCTCCTCTATTTGACCATAGTAGGAGCTCCTCGGCCCATCGGTACTGAATGCATCTATGCGGACACCGCTTACGGATCATGCTCTTCCTATCTGTTTGCCGTATAAAATGTGTACCCATTTATGTCGTATCCTTGCTATGTGACAACTGTAAATTGTGACCCTTGTGCCAACCATAGTAGCGTATCATCACTTGATGACCTCCCGATGATTCGCACCTTTAACCATTCGTTGAACCGCGGTTGTGCTCTCGTGATCCAAACCTCCGACCGTGCGGATTACATTAGCGTACCATGTCTTTGTGCTCATCGATGTACGGGGACACTTGGGTCATGTGTTGCAAGACCGTGAAATGGGCTTAAGTGTACGTATCCAGATCGGGAGTGATTGATTTCCTTCCGATGGTCCCGATACCATCCAGTCTCCCCTCATGGCGAGATAGAGGCACACCTATCGGTTCCACCTGAGCCATGTAGTCGACGCAGAACTCAATGACCTCTTCGGTTGCATAACCTTCGATGATGCTGCCCTCCGGTCGAGATCGATTCCGTACGTAGGACTTGAGAATTCCCATGTACCTCTCGAGCGGGTACATATGACGTAGGAACATAGGGCCGCATATCTTTATCTCTTTCACAAGGTGAACAATGAGATGGACCATGATATCGAAAAATGACAGAGGGAAATACATCTCAAGATGACATAGAGTCATCACCACCTCAGCCTGCAGAGCATCTAGTCCTTGGGGATCAATGACCTTCTGAGCAATTGAGTTGAAGAAATAACACAGCCTTAAGATTGTCACTCGGACCTTGTTCGGCAAGATACTTCTAATTGCAACAGGAAGCATTTGTGTCATGACCACATGACAATCATGAGACTTCATACCAATTAATTTTAAATCTTGCATAGAAACAAGTTTCTTAATGTTAGCGGAGTAACCAGAGGGGACTTTCACACCATGCAAGCTCTGGCACAGTTCATTTCTCTCGGCCTTGGACAGAGTGTAGCAAAAGGTGGGGTACGTTAAATCTGTATTGGTCTCTTTCAGTGCTAACTCAGTCCTTATGTTCATATCAATCAAGTCACGCTGTGCGTTTACACCATCCTTTGTTTTGCCACTAATGTTCAGTAAGAGACCAATCAAGCTATCACATACATTCTTCTCTACGTGCATGACATCGATGCAGAGGCGAACTTCTAAGTACTCCCAATAAGCCAAGTCCCAAAAAATTGACCGCTTCTTCCAGATGTTCTTCTGACGGGTTCTTAATTTACGTCCCTTTCCAAGCACGACATCGATATCCTTAACCATATCATAGACCTCTTTCCCTCTAAAAGCCTTTGGAGCTGAACTGTCCTCCTTATTTCCGTCGAATTGTTTCTTCATCTTGCGGCATGGGTGAACCCTAGGAAGGAACCTACGGTGACGCATATACATAGTTTTGCGTGAATTGTTCAGCCATATACTCCCCGTAGCATCTAAGCAGTGCGGACAGGCTTTGGCTCCTTTTGTACTGAAGCCCGACAGGTTACCAAAGGTAGGAAAATCATTGATGGTGCAGAACAACATGGCGCGTAAAGTGAAGTTCTCTTATTTTTACGTATCCCATAGCTGTACCCCTTCGTTCCATAGTGTCACAAGATCTTCCAGCAATGGTGCTAGGTACACATCAATATCATTCCCATGTTACTTCGGCCCTTGGATAAGTAGTGACATCAAAATGTACTTTCGCTTCATACACCGCCAAGGAGGAAGGTTGTACATACATAGATTCACGGGCAGTGCTATGTCATTTTGCTCATGTTACCGAAAGGATTCATTCCATCCGTACTCAACCCTAACCTTATGTTCCTCAGTTCCGCACCGAACTCTTCGAAGCTCCGATCGAAGTTTCTCCACTGGACAGAATCAGCAGGGTGTCTTAGCTTTCCATCGTTCTTACGCTCCTCCGAGTGCCAACGCACCAATCTTGTCTCCTTTGGGTTTGCAAATAAACGCTTCAAATATGGGATCACAGGCAGATACCACAACATCTTATCAGGATGTCCTTGCTTCACCTAAGCTGTGTTCTGACGTTTGTATTGGGATGCTTTGCACACGGGACATACATGCATGTCTGCATACTCTTTACGGTAGAGGATACAATCGTTCGGACATGCATGTATTCTTTCTACTTCTATTCCCAATGGACAACCTTCTTTGCTTGGTAGGTGGTGCTGGGCAACATGTTTCTCTCCAAAAGGATGTCCGCTAGGAGACCTAACAACGCCGTGAAACTCTTGTCGGACCAACCATTGCTTGCCTTCAATTTAAGCAGTTCAATCACGGTTGACAACCTTGTGTATTCCGGCTTGCAGCCAGGGAACCAAGGTCTCACCGAGTCCTCCATTAAGCCCTCGAATTTACAAAACTCTCTCTCATTGTAGTTCTCTTTTGCATCGCGTAGCATCTGATCCAGATTGTCATCGTGTGACCTATCCTCATCAAAAGCACAATCCACATCCGGCACATCGTTGACTTCCTCGGCAATGTCGTCATTATTAACTTATGGTATAATCTGCTCTCCACCGTGACCGGTCCAACATGTATACCATTTTTTGAAACCCCTTTGAATCAAGTGCGCTTCGATTTGCGCCGAGTTGTTAAATATGTTCAGATTACCGTAATCAATGCATGGACAGTACATAAAATTTATCCCCTTCTTCAACATATCCTACTCGGCGGCTCTTCTAAAAGCAACAACGCCCTTAATGTACTCTTGACTCACACGGTTCACACCGTACATCCAGTTTCAGTCCATCTACACTACACATGTAACAAATTAGTGTCAAATTAGATTAATAAACCGCAAGTATGTACTCTTCCTATTTACCAAATATACTTAAATTGATTAGCAATTAATTTATAGCAAACATAAAGGGTTATAGATCGTTACCCTCGGAGCTCACGAAGAAAATACCAAATATCTCTCGAGAATCCTCTCCTTCTCCTCCCTTCCTCCTCTCCTTCTCCTCCCTTCCCTCTTTGTCGACGGCGCAATGGGCTTCCTATTTACCAAACATACTTAAATTGATTAGCGATTAATTTATAGCAAACATAAAGGGTTATAGATCGTTACCCTCAGAGCTCATGATGAAAATACCTAATATCTCTCGAGAATCCTCGCCTTCTCCTCCCTTCCCTCTCTGTCGGCAGTGCAATGGGCTTCCTATTTACCAAACATACTTAAATTGATTAGCGATTAATTTATAGCAACATAAGAGCATCTCCAGTGTATTGAACCGATACCAATTCAAAGAGATGCAATGTAAGCATTCAAAGAACTAATCATTTTCCCCCCAATGTATTGATCCGATTCTTACTCTTAAGTGGGACTAACATCTTATTAAAAAAATCAGAAAAGAAATAAAATCTCTCTCAACCGCGCTCTCTCTCTCCATTTCCTTCCCCTCACAGAACTTAATGCGCGCATATGCTAACCACCCAATGAAAAATATTATTCTATTCACTTGCATCTGGCTAATTAAGCACGTACATTGCAGATACTCTAAAGGGTTATAGATTGTTACCACGAAAATACCAAACCTCTCGAGAATCCTCTCCTTCAACTCCCTTTCTCCTCTCCTTCTCCTCCCTTCCCTCTCTGTCGCGGCGCAGTGGGCAAACACTTGGGTGGTGGCTCAAATGGGAATGGGTAGGGGGTCTGGTCTAGGAATTTATAGCGCGGGGATATCACAGACGGTTCTTATTATGAACCGTCTATGATATACAACTATCACAGACGGATATTTACTAGAATAAATGCAGCGATAGTTCCTGACGATACGTGTTAACAACCGTCTATGGTGCGAGAGATTATCACGAGCGGTTATTTAATAGAACCGTGCAGTGATAGTTCCTGACGATGCGTGTTGACAACCGCGTAGTGGTATAGAGATTATCACAGATGGTTATTTAATAGAACCGTCTGTGATATATGCCTATCACAACGGTTATTAATAAGAACCGTTTGAGATAGGCTGGTACCTGGCCCTGACAGACCCAACACAGACGGTTCCTTTTAAACCGTCTGTGATAATTTCATCACAGAGGAACCGTCTGTGATGAGGCGTCTTCTATAGCTTGTGTTTGTAGTAGTGATTTGCCAGAGTGGGTGACGGCCACCTTCCGCTGTCTTGATATCCTCCTCCGTCACGTCTTTCGGGTGATCTCTGTTGGGTCACGGGTAGGCTACGATAGCACAAAACAAAAATTCTACCGCGCAACCAAAGAACCTACACTAGTAATAGATCACGAGATTACCACTAGTCAAACTGACTGGCAGCGGAAGTAGAGTCAATGTAGTGAGTTGATGCAATCGTAGTCGTACTCGTCGAGCGTATGGTCGTACTCGCCATGCGTCTTCTCCTCTTGCTCCTATGATCGTCACGAGTTGCGGATCGTCCTAGTGCTGATGCTTCGCAACAACACCTCCAAGGTATCCACACATACGGGGCAGGGACACCACATGCTGGAATGCTAGCGCCGGCAGCGTGGTATGAAGAAGGCGTGGCTGTTAGGGTTTCGGGAGTTCTTTCAAAAGATCGATTATGTCACCCCATGCCATCGCCCCTCTATATATAGGCATCCATGATGGGTCTTGAACTTGAGGCCCATTAGGAACTCGTGGCCTACAAGAATTCAGATCACTATCCAAATCAAATCCTACCCCTTTAAGTGTGTGACCCTATAGGTTCATGCGTAATCGATTGTGACTCGGAAACTCTTCTCTGACCACGAGTCGTTAGCGGTACCTAGCAGGACATAACGATTCCCGAGCACACATAGAATATATCAGACGAACCTTAATGCAATATGATCTATGACTAGGTCCTTATCACTTACGACCAGCTCGTATCTAGTCACCATCAGTCGATATTTAGTCTCGACCAGTTCGTAACTCCTTACGACCAGGTTTCAACCACTTAGTGATCATGTTCGACCAGCCTACGACCAGCTCGTATCTACATACGACTAGTTTGTATCTGAATGACCTACTCGTGTATTCTCCCTTTGCCTCACAATATCTGGTTGAACTCTAGGTGAGATATTATGTCATCCATGGACTGTTCAATACTTTCTCGATCAAATGTCGAATAACTTCATGTGGTCGACACTTCGACCACTAGTGGTATGGACATGCACTTTATTTATTCAACCATAACGTGGGGCCCAGAGACATCTCTCCTGTTATGTTAGGAGGGGCAAATCCCATATCCGACCAGTCACATTCCTCCGCATACTTCATAGCATACCCGAAAGCTACCTTTATAACTACCCAGTTACGAGTAGCGTTTGGCAACCCCTAAGAGTGCTATTACACATGTAGAAAACCATACTGATCTCAGGTCTACGGATTATACATCATCGTTGCTTGAGACCAACTAATGAAACATAGAATCATAACAATCTCAACAGTGTCTCAAGGTGGGTCTTATCTAACACTATGTTCTCTAACATGTGTCTATATTATTGGTTTGATATCTCAATATCTATGACCTATGAAACATAGTCATCAACCAATACATATGCTAGTCTATTCATATGTGTTCTCATATGTTTCCGACTAGGGAACGTTTAAGAAATAATTATCGCAGAAATATAGAGTTTCACAATCAAGTCGCATACTTGATAATAAATATTAACAATATTATTCTAGGAACAAGATAATATATTATCCAATGTTATGAACATAACGAAATATAATCATCTCTATGATTGCCTCTAAGGCATATTTCCAACAGTCTCCCACTTGCACTAGAGTCAACCATTTAAGTATCTAATACTGATAGCTCTTGTGTGCGCCTCATGCTTTGGTTGTGTGAGAGGCTTCGTCAACGGATTAGCAACATTTAAATCCATGTGAACTTTGTATATTTTAACATCTCTTCTATCCACCAATTCGCGAATAAGATGATAACATTTGAGTATATGCTTGGACTTCTGATGGGATATAGGTTTGTTAGCCTATGCAATGGCTCCATTATTGTCACAATAGAGATCCATTGGGCTCGAGGCACTCGGAACCACACCCAACTCAGTAATGAAATTCCTTATCCAAACATCTTCTTTTGCAGCTTCAAAAGCTACAATGTACTCGGCCTCCGTCGTAGAATCAGCAACCGTCTCTTGCTTGAAACTTTTCCAGCTCAATGCTCCTCCATTCAAAATGAATACAAAACTAGATTGCGAACGATAATCATCTTTTTCGGTTTGGAAGCTTGCATCGGTGTAACCATTTACATTGAGCTTTTTATCACCGTCGTAAACTAGGAACACATCCTTAGTCCTTCTCAAGTACTTAAGAATGTTTTTCACAGCTGTCCAGTCACCTTCACCAAGATTAGCTTGGTATCTGCTTGTAACACTTAGAGCGTATGATACATCTGGTTGAGTACATATCATGGCATACATGATAGATCCAAAAGCTAAAGTATACGGAATATCATTCATACGGTCTCGCTCATTAGTTCTTGAAGGATACTTACTCTTGCTAAGACTTTTGCCATGTGACATAGGCAAGAACCCTTTCTTAGCATCTTACATGTTGAACCGAATCAACACCTTGTCAATATAAGTACTTTGGCTTAATCCAATTAGCCTTCTTGATCTATCTCTATAGATCTTTATCCCTAAGATATATGCTGCCTCTCCTAGGTCCTTCATAGAAAAACTATTTTTCAATGACACCTTAACGGATTCCAGCATAGGAATGTCATTCCCAATCAATAATATGTCATCCACATATAAGATTAGAATTACAAGTGTGCTCCCACTAACCTTCATGTAAACACAAGGTTCTTCTTTGTTCTTGACGAAACCAAACCTTTTGATCTCCTCATCAAAACGTAAATTTCAACTCCGAGATGCTTGCTTCAATCCATAAATGGACTTCTGAAGTTTGCACACTTTACTAGCATTATTTGGATCAACAAAACCTTCAGGCTGTGTCATGTACACATCCTCATCTAGGTTTCCATTAAGGAAAGCCGTTTTGATATCCATTTGCCATATCTCATAGTCGAAATATGCAGCAATAGCTAGAATGATCCGTACAGATTTAAGCATCGCTACCGGTGAGAAAGTCTCATCGTAGTCAACCCCTTGAACTTGTCGAAACCCTTTTGCGGCTAGTCAAGCTTTATGAATGTGAACATTACCATCCATGTCAATCTTTTTCTTATATATCCATTTGCACTCAATGGTTTTAACACCATCAAGTGGATCGACTAGGTTCCAAACCTAATTGTCTCTCATGAAGCCTATCTCGGATTTCATGGCTCCAAGCTATTTCTTAGAGTCTGGGTCCATCATCGCTTCCTCATAAGTCTTAGGCTTATCATTATTTAACAATGATACGTCATGCCCATACCTTATAGGCAATTCACGTAGCCTTTTAGATCTACGTGGGACTGATGCCTCATCTGCAGGTTCAACAATATTTTTTTCATCCTGTAGAGGTTCAGTAGGAGTTGAAACACTTTCAGACGTTTCCTAAATTTCTTCGAGTTGCACCTTTCTCCTACTGACTCCTTTTGAAAGAAACTATTTTTTTCAAAAAGACACTATTTCAGGCAACAAAAACTTTGCCCTCTTCTCGGTTGTAGAAGTAATATCCTTTGGTTTCCCTAGGATATCCTATAAAGAAGCATTTATCTAATTTAGGTGTGAGTTTATCAGACATCAAACGTTTAACATAGACATCACATCCCTAAATCCTTAGAAAAGACAAACTAGGACTCTTCCTAGTTCACATCTCATATGGTGTCATATCTACTAATTTAGATGGTACCCTATTTAAAGTGAAAGTGGCAATTTCCAGAGCATAACCCTAAAAATACAATGACAGATCTGATTGGCTCATCATCGATCGAACCATGTCTAATAAGGTCCGATTACATCGCTCGGACACCCCATTACATTGTGGAGTGCTCGGTGGTGTATGTTGTGGAACAATTCTACATTGTTTCAAATGATTACCAAATTCATGGCTCAAAAATTCACCTCCATGATCAGATCGTAAAGATTTGATTGTCTTGCCAAGTTGATTCTGTACCTCACTCTAGAACTCCTTGAACTTTTCAAAGGATTCCGACTTGTGCCTCAGTAAATAGATATATCCATATCTACTATAGTCATCGGTGAAAGTAATGAAGTACTGAAAACCACCTCTAGCTGTCGTGCTCATTGGCCCACACACATCAGTATGTATGAGTGTCAACAAATCGGACGCCCTCTCAGCTCGACTAGCGAAAGGTGTCTTGGTCATCTTTTCGAGTAGGCAAGATTCACACGTTTCAAATGATTCCAAATCAAATGAGTTTAGAATTCCATCATCATGGAGCTTCTTCATGCATTTCTTACTTATATGACCCAAACGACAATGCCAAATGAAAGTGGAATTCATATAATTAGGCCGAAGCCTTTTTGCATTAATATTATAGACATGTGCATCATCAAGATTTAAAATAAACAACCCATTCAAAATAGGAGCATAGCCATAAAACATCTCATTCAAAAATATGGAACAACCATTGTCCTCAATAATGAACTTATAACCCTCTGCCATCAAACATGAGGCAGGGATGATGTTTCTACTTATGGCTGGAACGTAATAACAATTATTTAATTCCATAATAAATCCTGAGGGCAAAAGTAATGGCAAAGTCCTGACGGCTAATGCAGCAACCCTTGCTTTATTCCCGACGCGAAGATCCATCTCACCCCTTGCAATTTTCCTACTCCTTGTTAGACTCTGTATCGAATTGCAAATATGAGCAATCGACCCGGTATCAAATACCCAAGAGTTAACAGAAGAATCAGCAAGAAAAACATCTATAACATTAATACCTGAAGTGGAAGGTTTAGTCCCACCATTCTTTTTCAGACCAGCCAGGCATTTCTTGTAGTTCCTCTTCCAATAGCCTGGCTCTTTGTAGTAAAAACATTTATTCTCTTGAGTCGGGCCGGACTTAGTCTTGAGCTTAGGCTTGTTAGTTTGGATCCCATCTGAAACTTTAGCCTTGCCCTTTCCTTTGACCCAAGTCTTAGCCTTCTTCTTGAAGCTTGTACTCTTTTGCACCATCATCACTTGACTGTTGCTTTTCTTAATATGTCCTCTGTAGTCTTGAGCATCATATGCAGCTTGGTAAGATTCTTGTCTAAGCCATTCATATGGAAGTTCAGAATGAACTGCCCATAACTTGCAGGAAGCGAAGCAAGAATCAAATATGTAGCCAACTATTGACTAAGAGGAAAACCAAGTTTTCTAAGCTCTGTGTGTAACCAACCATCTTGATTACATGTGGGCTCACCGGACTATCCTTAGCTAGCTTACTCCCAAACAACTTCTTTGAGATCTCATATCTCTCAGTTCTTGCTTGTGTCTCAAACATGCCATTGAGCACCACGATCATATCGTAGGCCTCTATGTTCTCAAACTGCTTCTGAAAGTCTAAGTTCATGGCAGCAAGCATGAGACAGCTAACATCAAGGGACTCATCACAAGCCCTTTTATAGGCGGTTTTAAGAGTAACAACAGCATTCTCAACAGGCACATCTGGAATTGGTTCTTCTAGAACATGTTCCTTTTTATCTTGCCTAAGAACAATTCTTAGGTTATAGGACCAATCCGTAAAATTTGTTCCATTCAATTTTTCCTTATCAAGTATCGAACGTAAAGAAAAACTGGATGTAGGTACAACAGTTGGTGCCATGATCTATAACATAAAATATGCAAAACTAAGATGTATGTTCAAGAAAAGTAACTTCTATTAAACAATTTAATAAAGATACTACCACTAAATACCATATCCCTCTTATGATATTTAGTGATTCAAGACCCATAATCAGTTAATCTACTAGTGAGCTTTAGCATCACTACTAGAAGATTAGTGAAATTGGTAAGCAACCATTTGCTAATCATATCTCTATATAACTCTTGTTGTTGGGTGGCATCTCTATGATCCGGCACCCAACCCTATGCTCCAAGGTCCATAACCGTTATGATGATCTTGTCAAGTTAAACCAATGCTATGCGTGTAAGTGTCCGACACAAATCCATCTAATTAAGGAATATTAATGGCACTCTGCTTTAGCAAGACCTACCATTAAAATACATGACTTTGGATGGTGCAACTAATTGGGAGGGCGTCAATTTAACTTAATATTATGTGAGAGATTTTTACTTCTATCATGTTAAAAGCATTGAAAGCAATTAAATAACATGCATAGAAATAAATGAACAAGAATATAAAGGCATTCACAGTCAATCAAATTACATTGTGATATAGTATGACCCTTCCACATCGTGATCTCCATCACCATGCTTCCTGTTCACCATGTCTCCAAGTGGCCAATTCCTCGAAGTACTCCCACTAAGCCATTACTCCTAATAGCAGTAGTAATAAATTACAAGGAGTGAAGAAGCATCTCAAGTCGACACACAGGTCGTTATACAAATATAGACAGCCTTGGGCTGCAATAAGCATGACACACAGGTCATGAACATTACACACATACATGCATCTCATACATCATGGGTCATACTATTCACAAAATCCTGCAAAAATAAGTTAGGCATATAATCGCATTCTATCTAACGGATGGTGTGAACTAGCAATATCAAAAACCAAGTTAAGATCCTAGTCCACAGGGGTGGCAACCTGCACTAGAAGGGTGGTATCCCTATCCAAATACCAAGGTCCTTTTCGGCGGTTCTGCTCCCCGATGAGCGGAGCGGGATCACAAGGGCGGGAGCCCCTGATGCGAAATTTTTCAAACTACGTAGATCTAATCTACTGTTTTGTCCAAGTAAATCATATTGGGTTAATCACATTAACCCTTTACGATTGCAACTCTGATTTGATCTTCGTGTGCTCTATAGATTTATGATCACTATCTGCCTCGATAGCGGAAACCGACCGGTAGAGGCAAGTCATGATACGACCTTGAACACACGTTCACGAAATAACGATCATGAATTGTAACGACCCAACCCGAGGCACCAAAGAGGTCCTCCAAGACCTCTTGAAAAGTCCACCAGGACCTCCCAGGAAGTCTCACAGGATCACCCGAGGGGACCCGAAAATCCCTCTGAACTGAACTGCTGAGCTGCTTTCCTCTTCTTGTGGTTCAACATCTCAAGATGTTTGCCCTCCTGGCGAATTGCTTTGCTCACAAGCTGCTAGAAATCGGAGTAGTCCTGAGCAATGAGATGTACACTGAGGTAATCATTGAGCCCTTCCAGGAAGTGTTTTTGCTTGGACTCATCTGTTGCCACATCTTGGGGTGCATAGCGAGCTAACTGATTGAACTTATGAAGATATTCACTGACAGTGCGGTTGCCTTGGCGCAGGGATTGGAATTCCTTCTTCTTCAGCAGAGGCATCAGGCCTGGAGGGAGATGTGCACGATGGAAAGCCTGAGCAAACTCATCCCAAGTAATAGTTTGAGCATCGGGGTGGGACTGAGTGAAGTTGTCCCACCACTCAAGAGGCTGGCCCATTAAGTTGATGAGAGGCAAATAAGACTCTCTCACGATCCGTACACTGAATCATATCTAGCTTCCTGCTCACTACTCTGAGCCAATCATCAGCTTCCAATAGCTCAATGCTGCTGGAGAAAGTGGGTGGTCTCATCCTCATAAACTCGGAGATGTTGGTCCTTGGAGGAGGTTGAGCATAAACTGGTGGTTGAGCTGCTGTGGCTGCTTGGAGATTCTGAGTGTTGTTGATAGACTAAGCTAACAAGTTGATCAGGTGAGCTTGATTCGCCATCATCTGATTCCAATCTGGTGCTCCAGTTGGAGGAGGTGGTGGTTGCGGAGGAGGAGTCTCTGGATCACTTCCAACTGCTCTGCCCTAATTTCTTTGATCGCCATCGCCTGAAGTTGTCACTATCTGCAGATCTTGAGAGATCGGGAAAGGGGAGAGAGGAAGCTAAGGGGGGGGATCAATGCAACCAAACCAAAAGAACATCCAACTCAAAAGCTCTGACACGTTCTACTCGAGGCTTACTGCCCTTAGGGCTGCGAGCAAAGAGATCGTGGCTGCAAGAGGTGGTCTTTGCAAAAAGACTACCACTCTTGACCACAAGCAGGGAGGTCCTTGCGCCACTACAAGCCAAGACCACCCCAAGACAGAAGGTCTTGGGCACCACCTATAGATACTCCAGGGAAAGAAGATCCATTTGACTTTATAAAATAGTGAGGAGAGCAAAAGGTAAGAGAGAATAAGGCAAGAGAAGATACAGAGAAGGAGATAAGGAAAGATAGACGACCCAGATAAGAGGAGAACAATTTATTCCTCTTGTTTTGTAAAACAAAATTTTGAATTTTCTACTAATGACCATTCTACTAGGCTATGACCTACAGTCAAGATGCTCTAATACCACTTTGTAACGACCCGACCCGGGGCACCCGAGAGGTCATCCAAGACCTCCTGAAAAGTCCCCCAGGACCTCCCAAGAAGTCCCGCGGGATCACCCGAGGGGACCCCCAGGACCACCTAGGAAGTCCAGCAGGACCACCTGGAGGTCTGGGGTCCTAACCCGAGGAGGTCTTGAGACCTAAAATTTCCCCAAGTGCCATGACCTAATCTGAGGGAGGTCTTGAGAAACCAACCCAGGAAGGTCATGGAACTTGGACAGATCTCAAGCCCTCTGTAATCTGAACCAGTCCCAAGAGTCCCAAGTATCAATGGCTAGTTCTCACAGCATACTCAAGTGGTAACGTACATCAACGCAAACTTTATTTACAGCAAAAGGGTTGTTTACAAGATTCGGCTTATAGGCCGGCGAGATCAAAATACACAGCGGGCAAAAGGTCAAGTCCATCCAATGCACCACAGGCAATTGGCTAGAGGGCGTTGCCTAATTGATCTGGTCCTCCTCATCATCATAGAAGTCCTCTCCTGCTCAATTATCAAATCAAGCAAGAATGAACACAACAACCGTGCTCGCAAGTTACACCCGTCAATTAATAGAATGATATGCATACATGGATATATCAAAAGAAGGCTTATAAGGCTGTCTTTGCATAAAGCCAAGTTTATTTCCAATTACGGGTAATAAGTTCCAAAGCAGATATACAATATCTAAAATTCATTTTTCTAAAACAATTTTATAGTTGGATAACATTCATCATCAAGTGGTGAAGGATACCCTCCTATCACAAGGCTCCCTGACCTAAAACCCATTTGGATAGAGATCTAAAACCAGTTTAACAAAGCCATTTAAAAACCAAAACCAATATCTAACTTGGAGCAGTTTTGCCAACATGTCCTTGACCGCGGACATGGTTATTCGAATAGTTTTACGCTCTAAAGAGGTGTGCAGATTTACCCACACGACATGATTTCTCTAGTTTGCTTGGCATCCATTGATACCACCACTCACTGCCGAAGGTAAGTGGTCTAGAGCTCATGGCAAGACCTTTACAATGCATCATTCCACCGCAGCCCATCCCCGCTAAGGTTTCGCCCACCCTACGGATAGAAACCTGTAGAGATCAAGGCCCCCCACTCTTGCGCCAGGCGGGACTAACATAAGTCATAAAACGACCAGTCCTCCAAGACAACCCACTACATCAGTAGGATTAACCGCGATGGAACTTTGCAAATTAATTGGCCAGCTCCTGCCTATTCAGGACATGTGGTTGCACGGTGAGGCATGGTAAAATACATTCGAAGACCGGTCCTTAACTGACCTGGGCGACTTCCACTAAACCCTGGGCCTCGTCCATAGAAATGGACGACCCCGTGCATAAACATGCACCCAACCGAACAACCAATCCGCCCAAGTCCAAACCAGTTTTCCTTTTTCTTTGTTCTTTCAAAAATATTTGCAAATTACCACGGCAACCCAATATTGGTCAGTTGGCAGTAAAACTCCCAAACCAAGATTTTGGTCTAAATATGACTAAGCATCAAATTTTTGTAATACATGCTAGTTCATACTAATGTACCAACTAGCTTTACTACGGTGACAAGGGGTGATCATTCCAAATATTCAAGATTAGTTGTACAAGGGAATTAGGAGTAGCTACAAAGTTAAAACAGGGATTGAAATACTTGAGTTGAAATAAGCATGCAGTAATACTTGAAACCGAACATAGATAAGTTGAAATAATGGGTGCAATATGGTCAAGGGTGTCTCGAAGGCTTGAGTGTCTTCTCCTTCGGAGAGCTCGGGCTCCTCAACATCGCCGCAATCTACACGAGAAAACAACGCAACTCAAATAAAGCTCAAGTAAGATCCAAATGAATTCCAATGAAACACCAAATTAAAACCAACAGAGAAGCTTCAATGGTTAGGAGGGGGTCCAAGGGGCTGCTCGAGAAGAATCAACAGCTTGGGAGAAGGTCCAAGAGCTGGTCGGAAGAGCAAGATAACTGGAAATGAGGAAAAGGTAAAGATGAAGGGCTACTCAAGCTTATATAGCCAGAGCTACTGGGAGTTCCAAGGGCACACACGAGTACAAGGTAGGTGAGCAACAGAACAAGGTATGCTCAGGCGTACGCAGATAGCTGACCGGAGATACGGCGGGACAAGCGGGGAGGGAGAAAAACGGTGAGGTAGCATTTAATGCGATACAACACATTTAATGCATGAAGACTCTGGCGAGTGCATCTCCCGGGACTTCAGCGAGATCAGCGCCGTGATTAAGGGGAAAAAGGAGGTGAGCAAGGCTAATGGGTGGGGCCGGTCAACACTTTGTGATAGGTGGTTAAACCAAGGGGAGGTCGTGACCACGAGAAGGCCGCGACAAAAGAGATGGTTTTGACCACAGGAGGTCGCAACAGAAGAGAGGAGGTCGCGGGCCAAGAGGTGGTCGTGACTAAACGACAAAAGGAGGAGGTCGGGACTCTAAGGGGAGGTCGCGGCTAAAGGACAAGAAAGAAGAGGTCGTGGCCTCAAGGGGAGGTCGCGACCCTAAAGGGTGATCTTAGCGAAAAGACCCACAAAGGATGGTCTTTACAAAAAGACCACGAAGGGTGGTCTTTGCAAAACAAGACCACGCGGAGATCCAGAGGACGAGAAGGTCCAAAGGGCAAGGAAAAAGGCGCGACGAAGCAGAGCCGTCCGATCTCATGAGAGGGGAAAGGCACGATCCTGGATCGGACCACGCGAAGGAAAAAGGGAAATCCAATGGAGAGGAGGATCCAACGGAGGAGATAGAGCAAGGGGAGGTCTTGACGGTTAAGATAAGATCAAAGAAGGTCTCAACAATCAAGATGAACCCAAAGGAGGTCCTGAACGATTTAGACGAGTTGAAAGGAAATCTTGACGGCCAGGATGAACCCGAGGGTGGTCCTGATGGCCAAGATGAGAACAAAGAGAGGTCTCGACGATCAGGATAGACCCGAGGGTGGTCTGGACGGTCATGATGGAACCAACGGAGATCTCGACGGTCAAGACCAACACGGGGAAGGTCTCAATGGTCAAGATGGAAGTAAAGAAGATCTCGACGGTCAAGACCAACACGGGGGAGGTCTCAACGGTCAAGATGGAAGCAAAGGAGATCTCGAAGGACAAGACCAACACAAGGGAGGTCTCAACGGTTAAGATGGAAGCAAAGGAAATCTCGAAGGTCAAGACCAACACAGGGGAGGTCTCAACAGTTAAGATGGAAGCAAAGGAGATCTCGACTGTCAAGACCAACACGGGGGAGGTCTCAACGGTCAAGATGGAAGCAAAGGAGATCTCGACGGTCAAGACCAACACAGGGGAGGTCTGAACGGTCAAGATGGAAGCAAAGGAGATCTCGAGGGTCAAGACCAACACAGGGGAGGTCTCAACGGTTAAGATGAAAGCAAAGGAGATCTCGAAGGTCAAGACCAACACAGGGGAGGTCTCAACGGTTAAGATGGAAGCAAAAAGGAGAGGAGCGACAGAGAGGAAGAGGCACGGACAAGCAGAAGCCGAGCGGACACGAGGAAAGTTCAAAGGAGGTTCAGATGGACACAAGGAGGTCCAAATGGAGGGGGGAAACAACTCGAATTAAAATTTCAAAGTTCAAGGATGTTTAAAACACAAACCCGAGCTTGGGACACATCGGGGGTGGTCGTGACCCAAAGGGGAGGTCAAAACCAAGGGAAGATTCAAACGGAGAAGGAGGTCTAAACAGAGAAGGTGATTTAACTCAAAAAGGAGGTCTAAACCCCAAAAACAGATTCAAACCAACAAAGAGGCCTAAAGAGATTCAAATCAACAAAGAGGTCTGAAGAAGGTCTAGACTAAAGGAAAGTTCAAGCAAGGGCACAAGGGGTGGTCCAGAGAGGTTAAGAGGAGGTCTGAACTAGAGGGAGGTCCAAGCACAAGGGAGGTCTTCCCAAGAAGAAAGATAGAACTGGGCCGAGAGAAAGCACGGAGCAAACAGAGAGAAGGGAAAACTCCAGCAAACTCCAAAAGAAACCGAACCGATTTAGTTGAAGTTTGGTTTAGTCATTTAAAGTTCTTTTAAAATCTCAAGTTCAAGCTTTGAATTCTCATCAAAACAAAATGGTTCTTTTTATTTTGCAAAATCACAAAGACTTCGAAAACCAGGGTGTTACATGAACCCATCTTGTGACCACCACGCATTGACGATCATATCGACCATCGCCAAAAACAATCTACGACCAACAAAAACATAAATAGATCACATCTAGGACTCCCACATATCACTATATGCATCTAATCCAAATCTAAAACTAGACGGGATGGCTCTGATACCACTGTTGGGTCACGGGTAGACTACGATAGCACAAAACAAAAATTCTACCGTGCAACCAAAGAACCTCCGCTAGTAATAAATCACGAGATTACCACTAGACGCGCCAACTCACAGCGGAAGTAGAGTCGATGTAGTGAGTTGATGCAGTCGTAGTCGTACTCGCTGCATATCTAGTCGTACTCGTCGTGCATCTAGTCGTACTCACCGCACGTCTTCTCCTCTTGCTCCTGTGATCGTCATGAGTTGCGGATCATCCTAGTGCTGATGCTTCGCAACAACACCTCCAAGGTATCCACACATACGGGGCAGGGACACCACGCGCTGGAGTGCAAGTGCCGGCAGCGTGGTATGAGGAAGGCATGGCTGTTAGGTTTTTGGGAGTTCTTCCAAAATATCAAGTATGTCACCCCATGCCACCGCCCCTCTATATATAGGCATCCATAATGGGTCTCGAACTTGAGGCCCATTAGGAACTCGTGGCCTATACGAATTTGGATCACTATCCAAATTAAATCCTAGCCCTTTAAGTGTACGACCCTATAGGTTCATGCGTAATCAGTTATGACTCGAAAACTCTTTTCCAACCACGAGTCATTCGCGGTACCTAGCAGGACATAATGATTCCCGAATACACATAGAATATATCAGATGAACTTTAATGCAATATAATCTACGACCAGGTCCTTATCACTTACGACCAACTCGTATCTAGTCACAACCAGTCAATATTTAGTCTCGACTAGTTCATAACTCCTTACGACCAGGTTTCGACCACTTAGTGATCATGTTCGACCAGCCTACGACCATCTCGTATCTACATACGGCTAGTTCGTATCTGAACAACCTACTCATGTATTCTTCCTTTGCCTCACAATATCTGGTTAAACTCTAGGTGAGATATTATGTCATCCATGGACTGTTCAATGCTTTCTCGATCAAGTGTCAAATAACATCATGTGGTTGACACTTCAACCACAAGTGGCATGGATATACACTTTCTTTATTCGACCACAACGAGGGACCCAGAGACATCTCTCCTGTTATGTTAGGAGGGGCAAATCCCATATCCGACTAGTCACATTCCTCCGCATGTTTCATAGTATACCCGAAAGCTACCTTTATAACTACCCAGTTACGAGTAGCGTTTGGCAACCCCTAAGAGTGCTATTACACATGTAGGAAACCATGCTGATCTTAGGTCTAAGGATTGTACATCATCATTGCTTGAGACCAACTAATGACACATAGAATCATAACAATCTCAAAAGTGTCTCAAGGTGGGTCTTATCCAATACCATGTTCTCTAACATGTGTCCATATTATTGGTTTGATATCTCCATATCTATGACCTGTGAAACATAGTCATCAACCAATACATATGCTAGTCTATTCATATGTGTTCTCATATATTTCCGACTAGGAAGCGTTTAAGAATAATTATCACAGAAATATAGAGTTTCACAATCAAGTCACATACTTGATAATAAATATTAACAATATTATTCTAGGAATAAGATAACATATTATCCAATGTTATGAACATAACGAAATATAATCATCTCTATGATTTCCTCTAGGCCATATTTCTCTATTATGGAACCGTCAGTGATAAGTATCACTCTTTATTAGTAGGAGTCCACTAGGGTTTGCGCCCTAACTCGTCACTCCCCAGCGCCCTTACTCTCATCCGTTCCCCTCCCCACCCGAGTGCCCCCGACCTCGACGGCGCCGCCTGACCCCGTCGCCGACCCCGCCCTTCTTCCCGTCGCCGTTGGTTGTGACACCACGGTACACTGCACAAGACACTCGTACGATAAGAGTGTCTTGTGCAGTGTCACTGCCGTGCCACAACTACGGTGGCGTAGCCTTCCCCTCTTCCTCCTTCCCCCTCGGCGTGCGTGACCCCAGCTACCTCTCCACCGACCTCCATTGGCTACCTCTCCACCGATCTCAGCCTCGGCTACCTCACCACCAACACCGGGGATGTCGAGGTAAGATAGATCTATCACCTATTAGTTTGTGCTATTGGTATTCATGTGAACCGAGCTACAATGTGGGCTACCTTGTCGGTTGATGGTCGATTTGGACACCCTTGGTCTTGCTGTTTTGCCCTCTGTGACTGTTGACTGGCTGGATGGATGGATGGGTCTGGAGGTGGGGAATGGGGTTGTGTTCAGGTGTGACTGCTGGTGCTGCTAGTTGTGGATAGAAATGTTTGTATGCTCTATGTGATTTGTCTGTACCTAGCACTGGGAGATATTGCAAATTGGTATTTGTATGCTCTGTTGAACTGCTCAATGATGTTAATAGTCTTATGCTGAAATTGATTGATAATTAGTTCATATTTGAGCTCTAATGAATTACTAATTGCTGTCACTTTGATCTTCAGTTTATCAGTTTGAGGCCCAGTAGTTTGGGGCTTCCTCCTCCCTAGACTCAATTTAGTTTCATGCTTGAGCTTGTTTTGGTTTACTAATGTGAGTTGATTATTTACTGATGTGGGTTAATTTATTGATTAAGCATGGTAAATGAAATGGATGTGGGTTAATGCATGGTGGAGGTGTTGCCGACGGTATTGCGTCGCACTGAGGTAACTACTCCCCTATACTCTCTATCGCTTTCCCTCCCCTTGCTCCGTGATGTAAACTGAGGGCTATTAGTGTATGTGTATTCTGTGCATCTTGCTTAGTTCATGCTGTGGGTTTGGATGAGGCAAAACATCAGTCTGTACACATACAAATTTTTGTACATGTTCCTATATGGTATTCTACTTTTGAAAGCTGCAATTAACTTTTTTAGATTTGTAAAGGTTAGGCTATTTTGTAAAGTTGCAATTAACATACAAATTTCTGGAATTTCTACCTAGCTTGTGCCTCTAATCATCTATTATTTATTAATTGGTGTGTATTCTATTCCAAAACAAGACCAAATGAGTCAAAAACTATTACAACACCTCTTCACCTGTCTCTCGCCATTCATTTCACCTTTGTTTGTGTAATCGTGTTCATGCTGGCCAAGTTCTCCTCCCTTACATCCCAGGTATGTCCTATCATTCTATTCCTCATCTCTTCTCTATAAAGTCTCCAAGCAGTGGCTGCTTGTGTCTTTAAAACCAGATTCATATATATTGTTCATAGTCCGCAGCCACTTTTGGGGGTCGTGAGGAGGATGAGACAGCAGCCACAGGTAACCTCATCGAGCCTGCAAGTTCAAGAAGCATGACTGCTAGGAGAGCATGTGGACATCTAATCACCTGGATGTTGTCGATAGGTAATTGGACTTGATATCAATGAATGGTTGGTTGCTGATACATGAAGCCACTTCCCAGTTGCAGTACCTATGCGTCCACGCCATGTTCAGAAAGTGGTGTGGATACGCAGGTACTCCAACTGGGAAGTGGCTTCATGTATCAGTAACCAACCATTCCTTGATGTCAAGTCCAATTATCTATCAACGACATCCAGTTAATTGTATGTCCACACGCTCTCCTGGCAACCATGCTTCTTAAACTTGCATGCTCGATGAAGTTACCCGTGGCTGTTGTCTCATCCTCACGTGTAACATCCCAATTTTTGGAGTCTTAAAAATATTTTGTTTAGTTAGTAGTTGAAAATTCACCCCTTTGGATTTATTTGAATTTCAATTAAAGCTTAATCACGGACTTTTAGTATCAAAACAATTTAATATGATTAAAGTCAACATCAACAATTGTTAAAACTATTTTATTTGGATTCTATGTGCTTGGATATATTTTCTAGATTTTTCTAGAATTTTTTAGATTTTTCTAGAATTTTTCTGAGTTCATTTGCTATTTTCTAGTTGTTATTTGGATTTTCTGGTATTTATAAAATAGAAAACTAAAACTAAATCTCATAATAGTTCTTGGGCCGAAACCCAACCCTATTCCACCTCCGGCCCAGCCCATGTGGCCTTGTTCCTCCGCGTCAGCCCATGTAGCTATTCGCTCAGTCCGAACGTGCACGTGTGTTCGTTGACGTGTGGACCCAAGTGTCGTTCAGACCATTCTGATCGCCCACGTCTCTTGTGCCTCTGCCTTGTGGGCCCCATCGAGTCGTCGTCTCCGCGTGAGCTGCGCTAACCTTCGCCATTGTTAAGCTTCGAGCTCGTAACAACAACTGAGATTCTCCAACTAAATCACCCCTTGTTTTCGCGTAGAATCTTATCTCTAGTGATTCCGCGTCTATATCTACAACCAATCGTTCCCAAAACGGATTATATCCCCTTCAAACTCGGGATTTCTTTCATGTTCATCTCGGACTTGTTTTGGGCGTTTCCAAATTTAGCTCGCCCGACCCCTATAAACGGCCCCCTAGGGTTCACCCTTGCCCTCGCACCTCAGAACCCTAAGCCATTGTGCCCCGAGAGCTTGAGCGCTGCCGCAATCCAAGTTCTAGGGTTTTCGGCTAGAGTTTGTTTTCTTCGAATTGCCGCGCCATCATCATCGTCCTATGGTCGTGGTCTGTGCCGTCGTGATCAGTGTCGCGCGGGCTACCTCCAGCGACCACTCACACCGTTGGAACCTCGCCGGAGCCTCCGTCCGACAAAAGCCGAAGCTCTCCGCCGCTCAACGCTCGTCGTCGGCCACCTTAGTCAACTCTGACCACCAATAAGGGTACCATTGTGTTCACGTCAATTGAGAGGGAGAGAGGGAGTGCGAATGAGGGGGAAAGAATGAGCGAGATGAGGGGCTCCTCGTGCTCCCTTTTATAGCACAGGCGCGCGGAGGGGAGATTGTGGTATGTGCCGATCGTGGCGACCATGGCGGTTTCTCGTGGCCGGGCGCAGGAGAGGGTGAAGGGAGGTAGGGGCGGTTGAGGCGCGGATCGAGTCGCAAGGCGTGGCGCGAGGAGAGGGGCGGAAAAGCAAGTGGTTGGGCGTCTTGGAGAAGAAGGGGCGGGGAGAAGATGACCCGGGCAGGCCCACGCGGCAGTGAGGCCGAGTGGCTGGCAGGTGGGGCCGGGAGTGAGAGGGAGAGAGGAGGTGCGGACGGGCCGAGTGGAACTGGGCCGAAAAAGGGAGGAAGTGGGCCGGTCCGAAGTGAATTCGGCCCAAAAGGCATTTTAGATTTTAAATTGGTTTGCGATTTTAAATAATACGATTAATTCATTTTGGCTTTAGAAAATAGCAAATAAAATCCAAAAATTCTAGAAAAATTCACAGAACTTCCTAGAGTTATTTTGGACTTAAATAAAATAATTCCAACTTAAAATTGGTAATATATTTTGCAAATAAATTTGTTTTGGCTTTAAAATAATTTGGGAAAAGCTTTTAAAATTTTAGAAAATAATTTAATTTTCATTTTCAATTTTAAATTAAATAAAACTTTAATAAATTTTATTTTATTTTTACTTTTACTTTTGAAATATCAAAAATTCAAATAAAGCAATCAAACTCTTTCAAATTTCAGAAAATCCAGTAAAATAATAATTTTATTAATTTTAATTTAGTAGCGAGCGTTGATACATTACCGCCGAATCGGCGCCACGTGCGCACTTGCATGACACTCCACCCCAAATCTCAGATCCAAGGCTTGGTGGATCCAGTCCACCGTGAGCCGTGTCACTACCATGTGGGTCCTACATGTCAGGGTTTTTCTTTTATTTCTTTTCTAGCCGAAATTCCTAGGGCTGACGTCATGCTGGCGTCATAATCCGATTTTTCAATAGAAAAATATTTCGGGTTATTCCAATAAATCCTATCACTACTACGGATCACCTCATCACAGACGGTTAGGAATTGTCATCACAGACGGTTTCCGAACCGTCTGAATATATTCGTTTGTGATAACAGGCGGTTATCACAGACAATTCAAAAACCGTCTGTGATACCAATATCACAGACAGTTTGTTGTTGAAACCGTCTGTGAAGGCATAGTATCACAGACGATTTCCATTAAAAACCGTCTTTGATACGTAGAAAATCACAAACGGTTCTATTTAAGAACCGTCCGTGATACGTAGAAATATCACAGATGGTTCTATTTACAAACCATCTGTGATATTTCTACGTATCACGGACGGTTCTTAAATAGAACCGTCTGTGATATTCTACGTATCACACACGGTTTTTAATGGAAACCGCCTATGATACTATGCCTTCACAAACGGTTTTAACAAAAAACCGTCTGTGATAGTTCATTACCCTAACTACTTTTTTGCTGATTTTTGGCTAGCCTTAGGAATTGCTAGCCATGCCCTCTGAAAACAAGCATGCAGAAAACAGATACATCACAGTTAATCAATTATTGACAACTCAAAGTGATCATTACTCAAAATAAATTACAAAAGATCGAATTTGTTCAAGTATTGTCGCTATAGTTACAATTGGATTGCAATTGAGTTAATTGTTTGCGTGAAACTCTGGATCAGCGACGGAGTAAAACTCTCCTTTGTCGTTAACGATTTATGACATGATAAAGCCACAGAGCTTCCCTCGAATGTCCCTGATCTCATCCGCAACGAGTCCATCTAAATCTATCATCAAGTCCTGTCGCTAGCAAGAAAGAGCAAAGTGATAAGCATATATATTTAAATTTATAATTAGGAAATAATTATTTCGAGATTGACAAACCTCGGGATCCTTCTGCTTAGCACTAATAATTTGCTACATATGATGGCAAACGTAGATTGCACATCACTCATCATTTTTTTGCTGGCAGCACTGCAAAAATAGAATTACATATATAGGTATAGTCAATTCGAGACACATTATTATGAAGTATGATATAAGATTACTGTGTTGTAGTGTATACCGAAAATTTTGTCTTGTGTGTTAGTTGGGCGCTCGATTCATTGTATGGTCCTTCTTTGCCAACATAAGCGATGAACGAACTACATGATTCCAAAAAGTTTTCCTCGGCCATTTCAAACGAAGGAAGACTACGATAGAGTTATGTATGGAGGAAATGAGCATACCTTTCGAGTATTCCTTGCAGAATGCTGAAGTCGTGCTTGTTTCTGACTAGGGAATTAAGGTATATCACCCTGTTCCTCTTTGGTATAATGATTAAAAGGATCAAGTGGTACCTACTCATGTATGTCTGTAATACTCCAAATTTATTTAAGTGAGAAGAAATAATTTAGAGAGAAGAACCAATTAGAAAATGGATTTAACAGAAGCTTAGAGGGGAGTGTAATACTTGAAACGTGTCAAAGAAAAAAAAAAAAATAGTTAAAAGGATTTTTTGAAATTTCATCAAAAACTGGGCCATGGGCTTTTGGCCCACAAGCACCAAGGTCCAAAAGGGCGGAAACCCTAATTTTGCTACAGTACCAATCCATGCTACAGTATCTGCGGTGATACAGTGCACCCCTGCTGCTCCTCCTCTCCCAGCGCCATCCTCCCACCGCCGTGAAGAACGCCGGGTTCTTTGCCGCCAAGGAAGAAGGAAGAGAAAGGAAGAGGAAGAAGGAGAGAAGGAGAAGAGGGGAAGGGAGAGAATGCGGGCTCGGTATGTGTCCTTCAGCGGTTCTTCAAGGGTACCTTCTTTTCCCCTTTGATTAGATGCGAAATAGAATAGTTAATCAATGTCGGTATTATGGTCTGCTCAGGATAGATTGCGTTAGACAGACATTTTGATGTAGTTAAGTGTGGATTCAGTTCTGGACCTCTACCAGAGTAATGTAGAGGACGTCGCCATCTTTCCGTGAAGTGCTAGAACACATAATTTGGACTCCTGTAGCAGAAGTTATGATTTTATTAGTGGGACTGTTCTGCAGAATCGTGGGTGTTCTGAAAGGTTTTAGTAATCTGGGTGAAACGATTAGTTAAATGGGAAATCAGAGAAGCTCAGTATAATCAGAGTTGTAGATCATTGTCTCAGCTTTTCAGAAAGCTCAAGAACTCGAGATTTGGATACACGTACTGAAAGTTATGGTATTTTTAGTGCTCTGTCCAGAGAGCCTGACGGAAATCGATGTTTTATTAACTGGCTTGGTAGGGGTACTATTTGGCTGATTCAGAGAGGTTCACCAGCTAGACTTAGTTGGATAATTTAATTACCGTTCCAGAAAGTCTAAGAAAACCTTAATTGGACTCCTGTATCAATAGATATGAATTTTAGGAGTTGACTGTCCACGAGGGACAGATCGGCGATGTAGGAATTGGGGTTGGGATCGAGTTAGGCGCTCTTGCAAGTTAGTGATTGTTGTTGTATACTTTGTTTTGGTCCGCTACTGCCATCTTAGTGTGCGTTATAATAATTACTCAGGTGGTGGACGGTCCCGGGGTAGCACCTTCGCGTGTCCCTCACTCCCTTGCGGTTAAGGCAAGTATAATGATGGTTATAATATATATTGTTGAATGGCAATGTTTGGTATATGTTATGAGAAATTGTGTGTGCATGAGATGTGATGATGACATAGTTGGTATTGTGCATTATTGCTAGAGATATGAGTTATGTGTTAAATTTGGATGTTAAGCTAGTTGTGAAGACTATGTTTATGAGCTTTGTAGTATGAATAGGACATTCATATGCAATCTTGTTGTGGATGCATGTTTGTTAATTTGAGAAATTCATACATATGCATCATGTTGGCTTATTGAAGACTTGGTCATGTGATGACCAAGCAACTTTGAGGTCCCGTCATGTTGATGACGGGCTAAAAGGTCCCCATGCTTGAAAAGCATGGGCTTTAATCCCCATACTTACGGAGTATGGGCAATGGTCCTGTGCTAGATGGCACATGCATGGGTGTGCACCGACGGATGCACACTTTGCATTACCGTAAAATGCAAAAGGAAAGAGAAGGAAGAGGATCATTTTTGAGCATATTGCATAGCATGTGTGTGTGTAAGATGATTGATATGTGGATTTGAGAAGTTTAATTGCTGACTTACATGCTTGTACGTTGTTGATGCCATTTATTATATTTGCCAAGTCTTGGACTCACCTCTTGTTGTTTGTTGTGTTTTAGGTACTTTTACAAGATCGGCATGCATGGGGGAAAGGAAGAATTAGATTTCTTGCACATCCACACGAACCACCCACCATTGAATGAAAGCAAAACCAACTAAGGGATGAATGAACTGTTTAGAGTACTCATATTAATTATTGCTTGATTGGATTAGTCCGTAATAAATAGACGTTTGGATGCTTGTGATCTATTTCTTAAATGCTTAGTTACTATGGATGATATAGTAACGAATAGTCAATTTTGATTATGTCTTGGTTAAATGGCAAATTTTGGGTTATCTTTATATCTTTTAACTATCTGTTGGAACCTCTGGTATAGGTAACTATACAAAGGAGGTTACATTAATTTTTGTAAGATGTTTTAGTTTGATTATGTTTAAATTTACTTAATTTAGTAGCATTCCGTGCCTTTGTTTGGTTGGGTGTTACTGATTGGTATCGAGCGGTCAGAGGTCCGTGGTATTTAAAGTATTAATTTTGACACACTATGCCTGATAGATGGGTTGGGTTTTTGCATTGCATATATGCTTCATTGAGTAAATAGTTACTTTTGTCTGCGATTGCTAGTTGATCATTGTGCTTAATGTATGATATAATTTTATATACTTATAATTGATTATATTAGTTATATATTATGATAGTTGATGTCAAGAGGTTGAGGTCGTGGTTGTGGCCCTGGGCTTTACCAGGTTACACCACCGTTCATAGTAAGAGAATAGTGAAGTGGTTACCTCGGATATCTTAGTAAAAGGTGCGATAGTGAGTACCTTTAGAAAAGTTGTTCTCTTCTTTGAATTTGGTCAACTCTTGTCCAGCCAGTGATGAGTTTTCCTTAGGTTATTAGTTCATTACGGTTGATGGGTTGCTTTGAGAAAGGATAGTGTGTTTCAATTGGGTAGCATTTGTCCTGTAAATCAATCATTGTTTTCCCAACCGATGAGTTATTCTTGCGGCTGGTGAACTTGGTTGATGGTCAAGTTTGACCTTTATATTGGAGTTTTGTCTTCCTCATGGGAAAACTTGATCCATTTATTCGCTTGATGTTTTTGGTTAATGAAATCTTCCTTTTGCATGTCCTTTAGTGCGTGGAGGCTTTGACTCAAAGTATCGCTTTTGGGTATTTTGAGTCTTTGAAGTTGAATGTTTCTCTTTTATGAAAGAAAACGTTAAAACCTTTATCGACGTCTTGTCATGGTTAAGCGAGAGGTTACAATCAAAGAAATTAATTGGTTGTTATTTGGGTTATCAAGTTGAGTCTGTATTATGGTGCATATTTGATCTTAACTAAGATCCTTGGGCGGAAGTCGTTTAATTTGATGGTGTCTTGTAGTAGCTCTTGATGAAGCTGTGTTTAAGGGTATGGCTATACCCAATTGAAGTTAAAGAAGTTATTAATAAGTGTGAGATTTTGATGATTTGGTGCGATCATTAAGATTGTAGGATTTGTTAAATTTATTGGATAATTCGTGTAATAGGTCCCAATGGATTAATCTATCTATAGTGATGGTTATGTTAAGGATATGTTTGATGTTGCCTTAGAGGATATTAATCCGCAATTTTCATAAACGGCTACTTGATTATTATACTTAATTGCTAGATTGAAACATGTATACCAGATTAGATGGATGTGAGGTAGTACCTTGTGAAACCCGGTGATTGAAGGAGATGATGTTAATAAATCTGTAGTTAAACTCTGAGCATAAAGTGGAATGTTGACTCTGTGTTATAAATGGATATGTGACTGTAAATAGCAGTAGGACTCTACTTGCATACGTGATAAATACAATTGTCAATTGTTAATGATAATTGAAGTGGGTGTTGAGCAAAACTTATGGTTGAATGGATGAATGCATAAGTGGTCTCGGATAGTGTGCCTTGCGAAATTGTTATTTGATAGCATGATTTTGATGAAAGAGGGTTGTTTGAACCTTGTGCTTTGTGTCTCCTTGGGAGAGGTTTACGATGGGATAGTAGGCTATGAGGATTCTCGTTAATAGTGTATTATCTCATTGTTAGTGTGATTGTCAGTAAGGGATCATGAAGATGATATTGAATGTTTTGTATAAAGGGATTGGATCATTCGCCTAATATTGATTAAATGAAAATGTTTCTAGTTTCGCATTTGTGATCTTTCAGACCTCGTGTTAATGTGGTAGCTGAAATTGTTTTGAGCAAAGTGACGCTCTGAGAGGTTTTATTAGTTCCTAAGTGGTTTATGTGTTGTGGTCTTGAAATCTCTTCTTGTTGCAGTTGGCATGGTGATGCTATAACCAACGGAAGTCACTTCCTTTGTTAAATGAAAGAGTGAAGTATAAGTATTTGAGATTGAAGTCAAGTTTTGTAACTTGCAGTTTATCGATTTTTGCCTAAACTTTCTGCTTTGCCAGCAGAGTTTCTGAATCCCAAAAGCAATGTTTTATGCTCGTTTGAGGTTTGATATTCTCTGCTTGTGGGACGTGTGCCCTCATCTATTATCTCATTTTTGTTTTCCGGAATCAGTGCTATTTGATTAATTCTCTTGATCGGGTAACTACTGTAAGTAGTAATGTTTTCCGATGTGCTGAAATTTATTTCTATTTGCCACTTCTTCTAAGAAAGGAGTTAACCGAACTGTATTGCAAAGTCTTTTCGGATGTGTTTTGGCAACGAGATAGAGGTGGTCTAGTAGATAGTTTTGTGAACCTTTAGGTGTCAGGTTGTTTGAGAGGCTTCGATTAATCAATCGATTTATTAGAATAATCCTTGGAGAGGATTTGATTTAAAAAGAATGTTTGTCTTAGAGCTATCAGATTTTGTTGTCGCAACTAGTAGGACCTATAGCGAGATGTGGTCCAAGATTGGTGTTCAATTTGGCAGAACATTAGAATTAGCAAGTATAGAAATCTTGATCAGTTTTTTTAGAGTATCGCAATTGGGTACTTGGTAAGATTGTGTAGAACAACTATGATGGTGTAGTTAATGAGAGTAGCAGGGTAGTGAAATCTGATAGTCGTGTTAAATGATGGGATAGCAGGGATTGTTGAGATATTGTCAAGTATGACTCGGCCTCAGTGAGTAACCCTATAGGAGTTAGATTATCTCTAAGGATAATTTGGTCAAGAATATATTTAATTATTGATGTTACTGATTGAGTATGTTTGAATTCTGGTCAATCAGTTAGGGTTTTGTGAATAGGTATATTGTGGTCGAGTAACTGCATTTGATTGGCGTGGGTTAGAGATGACCCAAGATTGGTGTAATGAATCGCTTGGGGCGGTTACTTGATTAGTGAGGAATGACGACATTAATAACTGAGGTTATTGATGAGCTGTGTGAAATTTTAGTCATCAGATCTGATGGTTACCCATCAAGTATACCGAAAATTCATTGTAGGAGTCCTAGAGATTGAATTTGGGCTTTGCATTTTTATGCTAGCATCTTGGTTCCCCATGATTAGGTTCCAAGAGTTATGGTGATCTTTAATATAATCTTTTGGATGCAGTAAATGAGTGTGAATGTGGTAAATTTCAAGTCGATTATCCCTAAAAGATTGAGGTGATGTGATTGTGGCGGAAGTCTATATTGAGTTGCGTTGGGAATTATTTTGTCAAAGTAATTCATTAGGTAGAAAGTTGGCTAGAGTGTGATATTGTGGATTGGAAGAGTCTCCTGCAAAAGTGTGGATTTTATATTCGGTTGAACATAGCTTTGAGGTTGCCAATTTAAGAGAAATGAGTTAATGTGTTATGCGATGATTTGGGATCCTATGGTTTAAGATAAAGTTAAACTCTTAAAAGGAAAATTTTGGAGAAAAAGGGGTGTGATCTTGGATAGTGAGATATTCTCTTAGCTCTTATTTGAACTATGAGTTTATGATGGGTGTCAATTACAAGTTAAGTTGGATGCGTTATAACTCCTTTGTTTTCGGTTGAATTCTTCGGATAAGTGAGTTGGTAGGCGAGTTCTTTGTCGTCCCTTGTTAAAGGAGATCTTGCTTGCAATGGTAAAGTGATCGATCGAGAGTTGGAACAAGAGTTCCGTGTGTTTTGTCTTGACGGTGTACTTGGTACCAAAAGGAAGTTTAACCAAAGGTGTGTTGGATAGGTTCGAAAGTTACGGGATTTGTAGATTGGCATATCGCTAGGACCGTCTCAAGTACAAGCGTGGAGTACGCAATGTCTTGTATATTCGATCTTTGAGAGAGTACATGAGAGGTCAGGGGCTTGAGATTTTGTTAGATTTGTTGACCAACGAGTAAGACCGTGCCTTGAGCCATGTCCGTTCATTGACTCTTGAAAGGTAGGGATGAGTAATAAGGCGTAACACATCGATTCGTCAAAGGTACAAAGGTCGCAGCAGATCGAGAGAGAGACCATCTGGGAATTAGAGTATAGCAAGCGAGAATATCGAATTATTCACAGCAGATACATGGTTATGTTAGTAAGTTTCAGTAGTGCTTATTTCTGGCGTAAGCGTGATTAGAATTCGGGACTAATTCAGGTTTAAGAAGGGTAGAATGTAATACTCCAAATTTATTTAAGTGAGAAGAAATAATTTAGAGAGAAGAACCAATTAGAAAATGGATTTAACTGAAGCTTAGAGGGGAGTGTAATACTTCGAAACGTGTCAAAGAGAAAACAAAAAAAAATAGTTAAAAGGATTTTTCTGAAATTTCATCAAAACCTGGGCCATGGGCTTTTGGCCCACAGCACCAAGGTCCAAAAGGGCGGAAACCCTAATTTTGCTACAGTACCAATCCGTGCTACAGTATACGCGGTGATACAGTGCACCCCCCTGCTGCTCCTCCTCTCCCAGGCGCCATCCTCCCACTGCCGGCGAAGAACGCCGGGTTCTTTGCCGCCAAGGAAGAAGGGAAGAGAAAGGAAGAGGAAGAAGGAGAGAAGGGAGAAGAGGGGGAAGGGGAGAGAATGCGGGCTCGGTATGTGTCCTTCAGCGGTTCTTCAAGGGTACCTTCTTTTCCCCTTTGATTAGATGCGAAATAGAATAGTTAATCAATGTCGGTATTATGGTCTGCTCAGGATAGATTGCGTTAGACAGACATTTTGATGTAGTTAAGTGCGGATTCAGTTCTGGACCTCTACCAGAGTAATGTAGAAGACGTCGCCATCTTTCCGTGAAGTGCTAGAACACATAATTTGGACTCCTGTAGCAGAAGTTATGATTTTATTAGTGGGACTGTTCTGCAGAATCGTGGGTGTTCTGAAAGGTTTTAGTAATCTGGGTGAAACGATTAGTTAAATGGGAAATCAGAGAAGCTCAGTATAATCAGAGTTGTAGATCATTGTCTCAGCTTTTCAGAAAGCTCAAGAACTCGAGATTTGGATACACGTACTGAAAGTTATGGTATTTTTAGTGCTCTGTCCAGAGAGCCTGACGGAAATCGATGTTTTATTAACTGGCTTGGTAGGGGTACTATTTGGCTGATTCAGAGAGGTTCACCAGCTAGACTTAGTTGGATAATTTAATTACCGTTCCAGAAAGTCTAAGAAAACCTTAATTGGACTCCTGTATCAATAGATATGAATTTTAGGAGTTGACTGTCCACCGAGGGACAGATCGGCGATGTAGGAATTGGGGTTGGGATCGAGTTAGACGCTCTTGCAAGTTAGTGATTGTTGTTGTATACTTTGTTTTGGTCCGCTACTGCCATCTTAGTGTGCGTTATAATAATTACTCAGGTGGTGGACCGGTCCCGGGGGTAGCACCTTCCGCGTGTCCCTCACTCCCTTGCGGTTAAGGCAAGTATAATGATGGTTATAATATATATTGTTGAATGGCAATGTTTGGTATATGTTATGAGAAATTGTGTGTGCATGAGATGTGATGATGACATAGTTGGTATTGTGCATTATTGCTAGAGATATGAGTTATGTGTTAAATTTGGATGTTCGCTAGTTGTGAAGACTATGTTTATGAGCTTTGTAGTATGAATAGGACATTCATATGCAATCTTTGTTGTGGATGCATGTTTGTTAATTTGAGAAATTCATACATATGCATCATGTTGGCTTATTGAAGACTTGGTCATGTGATGACCAAGCAACTTTGAGGTCCCGTCATGTTGATGCGGGCTAAAGGTCCCCATGCTTGAAAAGCATGGGCTTTAATCCCCATACTTACGGAGTATGGGCAATGGTCCCCGTGCTAGATGGCACATGCATGGGTGTGCATCGACGGATGCACACTTTGCATTACCGTAAAATGCAAAAGGAAAGAGAAGGAAGAGGATCATTTTGAGCATATTGCATAGCATGTGTGTGTGTAAGATGATTGATATGTGGATTTGAGAAGTTTAATTGCTGACTTACATGCTTGTGCGTTGTTGATGCCATTTATTATATTTGCCAAGTCTTGGACTCACCTCTTGTTGTTTGTTGTGTTTTAGGTACTTTTACAAGATCGGCATGCATGGGGGAAAGGAAGAATTAGATTTCTTGCACATCCACACGAACCACCCACCATTGAATGAAAGCAAAACCAACTAAGGGATGAATGAACTGTTTAGAGTACTCATATTAATTATTGCTTGATTGGATTAGTCCGTAATAAATAGACGTTTGGATGCTTGTGATCTATTTCTTAAATGCTTAGTTACTATGGATGATATAGTAACGAATAGTCAATTTGATTATGTCTTGGTTAAATGGCAAATTTTGGGTTATCTTTATATCTTTTAACTATCTGTTGGAACCTCTGGTATAGGTAACTATACAAAGGAGGTTCTGTCGAATTTTTGTAAGATGTTTTAGTTTGATTATGTTTAAATTTACTTAATTTAGTAGCATTCCAGGCCTTTGTTTGGCTGGGGTGTTACAATGTCGCTATAGTCATTAAACCTAAGTTCGTGCTGCGTATAAAGTACAAATGAAATTTGTATAGCAAGTAGTGAAGCACTTACTTCTGGTTGTAGGGCACCACTATGTAGTCCTTGTCGGCCTGATCAAGCAATCCCTTCGTTATGTATTTCTCGACGAAGGACATATCTGTTTCGATGGTTTGCATAGATACCACGTGTGGGTCGAGGAAACCCACCGGTTCTCGCCATTCCCGGGCATTTTTCATCATGTATCTATACATAAGCAATGAGTTGTGATATTTATCGGTATTACGTGAATGTAGAACTTGATTGTACACACTTACAGTATCCAACATTGTAGAAGCGAGGCGTCGAGGCCAACGAGGTTGAATAGGTCATATAAGTCGTTGAAGCCAACGACGAAGTTGCCCGGCCCATTGAATAAATGCTCATCCTTGTATGCGACGGTGATTCCAGTATCGCACCCCTTCTTTCCGGTCTTCCATATGTACTAGGCATGCAAAACCTGACAAGCAAATCCAGCGCGGGTTAATACTGTGTCGGGGCACAACGGTTTTCCGATGGAGTACTGTCCGGAGTTCTCGGACTTGGGAGGCACCTTAATGTTCATCAATTTTGATTTGGTCTTAACGACTGGCAGCGTCTTCCTGCGAGATGACTCGGGAACCGATACGGCGGCACGCTTTTCTTGTTCCTTCGGCATCTTCTCCACGGGAACCAATGAGGTGGCCTTATGAGGCGAAGGATGAGGTGGAATCTGTGAGCACCCGGATTTATTAGGCTCATAATACTTAGTCATCCAATTGACCCTAGTATTATCAACCAAATAAACCCGGTCTCGAGAGATGTATACTTCCCAGAATGCAGTATACATACCTCACAACAAAAGAATGTATCAATTCCATACAACACATAGTACATAAGCAACAAACCGAAGTTAATGTTAATATGGAATAGCTATTACAAAAGAGGGCCCTTAGGCCAAATAGCAACAATTCTAAAAAGATAACAATGAAGCAAAAGTGCCATAAAGATGGCTATAACACAAAGCCAATCGGTGTGCCTTAACCCTAGGCATCTGACCGGACCGCCAAGCTAGTCGTCGAAGAAGCTGCAACACATAGCACAAAAGTGAGGCTCTTGGAACTCACCCCCTTCCTCTGCAACAATAGCCACAAAAATGCCACAACCACGGGCAGATGAGTACATAAAGTACTCCGCAAGACTTACGTGTAAGATAACAGGCCTATAACATATGCTACATGCAAGCTTTATGTAAGTGGAGGTTGTATGTCTCATTTAGCATAAAGCAACATTTATTTGCAATAAGGTAATACATTTAAAGGCAAGTTGTCAAATCTGTTTTAACATTCAAACATCAAGTTTGACAACGATAATAACAATAAGTAGATGACAACAACAATCACGGAAGTGACTAACCCAATAGTCACCACAACAATAGCATGAACTCCCGTTCATACCACCCATGTCAAATTTTAATTAAAGGTTGTAGTCTAATTCTTACGGAAATAACCAAGCGTGTCCATAACCTAGGACGAGGCTATTCAATAGTTTTATCCTGCGCAGGTGTACCACTGCATCCACACGCTGCATCGCCTTTCCTTTACGCACACTTCGAAGGTGTCTTGCACGGCTAAGTCCTACGAGACATTTTCAAAGGATAATGCTAATTACGAGCAAGACAACCCACGGGAGAAAGAGACATTAGACGACCTAGCAGGAAGCTAATGTTCCTCCCACACTATACATATACGTTTTCATTTAAAACACACCAACCGAGCAGCTCATAATTAACACCTCCTAGAGTACTTAGTCAAGAGGGTTCCATATGCCCTCGCGTGGTTAGTACGCATAATTGCTTGGATCAATGGCGCAAGAATTAGGTCCTTGTTGACTCGGGCATACCACCACATCCAAAACCACACCATCCATCCAATATGCCCAAGTCCAATCCACACATTTATTTTCAGATTTTGTATTTACAAATTAACAAAGCACAAGATGGACATAATGGAATAATAATTTTAGTGTGATCAAGGTCATCGACATAATGTCGACAACCGCCCATTTCTACCGTTATCTAAGCATTGCTAAGCATTTTAAGTCGCAATCTACTAAGTGATATGAGCTCATCCAACGAGCTCAAACCACAGCAAGTAACCTAGGCGTAAGGTAGTAAAGACATGGCATTCCTACAGATTGTGCAACTATAGGATTCACTAACCATAATTAAAACAAAGTAGCAATGCATACATAGAGTTTAAACAATATAATAGACTTGCAAATATAGGATGAATCATGGTCAAACTGCTTGCCTGGCTGTTGAGGGTCACTTTGTTGCGGAGGATCGTTCTCGGGATTACCACAAATGTCGAACCCTAACGAAAAGGCGATAAAGAGTCGATAAGAATAAAGAAAAGCAACAAGACCCAACAGCAAAAGTTCTCCGAATGATTTGAAATTTTTATAGCAGCAAGGTATTGATTTAACATGAATATAGAAACAAGAATCAACTGATTTGGATCTTTAATGCAAAAGTTATGATGAAAACACTTTTGCTCAGCCTAGTAATTAGAATTAGGTTACTATTCATCGACAAAATTTCTAGACATGTAGGGAACCTGAAAATTTTACAGTAGTTCAAGCATCTCATGAGAGGAACAGCAAAATAGGGTTCATCCCATTTGGGGCTATATTGCACTTTCTATTAAGTTTTGAAACAAGAACTTGAACAAAATTATAATGCATGATTATTTCTCCTAGAAACAGTAACATGTTCAAAACTATTTTTCCTAGTAAGTTCATTATTAGAGGAATCCAACAAACTTGGATTCACTCAAAAGAGTTTACAGGTAATTAGTTATGCATTTAACAAGTTAAAGGATTTCTAGTGAAACAATTAATGCTTATACAAAGTTAAAGTTAATTCTGGATATTTTTGTAACTATAACATGATTAAAACCATTTTTAGATTAAAGTATAGTTAATAACAGTATTAACAAAATTGATTTCAACTTAAAAGGAGTTATAATGAATTTGTTATGCATTTTACCATTTAACTGAAATTCTAATACATTTAATAAAACTGAGAAAGATTAGAATTTAATTTCAGGGTTTTCTGGAGTCATATTAATCTTCTAAACATTTTTAGATTAAATTTGAGATTATGAAGGAATTAATACGACTGGAATCATCTAAAAATGAATTACCATGAAAAAGATATGCATTTTCAAAGTTTATACCTTTTTCCAGTTCAAAAATAAAGCTCTCAGGAGAAACCAAAAACTTAAATGACGTGGCTGATTGTGGACCGTCGATCTGAGATAAACGGCTGATATGGACTGAAGTATATTGGAACGCGCACAGTGCATACCGACAAGCGGGACCCATCGTCGGATTGTGAGCCATCGGGTGGTTTTAACCCACGCGCTGTGGTTTTGGTCCCACCCGTCGATGTGAGGGCTCGGGGGTGTTTACTATGCGCGTTAAGGGTTATTTAAGAGGCTGGCCCACATGTCAGCGGGACATTAAGGACGGCTTAAGACCAATTAAATGCTAACCCATGATTAGTATTTAATGAATGTCATTACTGTGTCCTAATGACCTTACGGCATGGGACGATCGCGTCCGACAAAACGCCGAGGAGATTCGCCAGCTTGTCGCCGGCGACTCGCGACCTGGCGCTGAGCCAGGACAGAATGGGTTCGCAATAGGCTTGCGGACCCGTGGCACCACTCACACCGACGGCGACGCGCAGAATCGCCATGAGCCGAGATGAAAGGGACGGTGCGAAAATGACCGAAAAGGAAAACAACAAAACGAGCTCCGCATTGTCCAAGGTAGCAGTGCCATAGCTCCTAGGGACTATTAGCAAGGTACCTTGGTCCATGGAGGCAAGGAGATGGCCGAGAAGCTCAGCCACGGTGCACCTCACGGACCCGAGGAAGACAAGGCGGGGAGCTCGGCCTAAGCAAAAACATGGCGATCAGCGTCATCGGGTTAGCTCCACGGTGCTCAAGGAAGCTTCTCGAGCAAGGAATTGAGGAATGGAGCTACTTACCAACAACGGGAAGAAGGGGTGCTTTTGGCAAGTTGAACAAAACACAAATTTGACAATTCTGTAAATGTCGAAACGAATTAGGTTAGGGATGTGGTCAAGAGGAGGAGTGGCTCAAAATGGCGAGAGAATTGGAAGAAAAGCCACTTTGGAGCACGGTGGTGACGGCTCGCTCACGGCCAACAATGGTGGACTTGGGTGTTTTGTGGATTGAGCTCAATGGAGCACCGTGGGTGCAACTAGAGCTCAAGGCGTGCAAAGGAAGCCAAGGAGGGAGCTTGAGGGCTTAAGTACCGAGAGGAGAGGTGCAACGGTCTCAAGCAAAGCAACCCTCGGTCAAGGGTCTTGCCATGGCCATGGGCGCCGAAGGGATGGGGGCAGTAAGGGAAGACTTTGGGCGCCAGCAAGCATTAAATGCAAATAGGCGTTGTAAGGACCGGACAAGACTTGGCCTGCTTCACGCCACAAGACGCCATGGCTCTGGCGCCGTGAGAGACAGAGAGCGGCGGCCATGGGAAGATGACCAGAGCGAACCCAGCCCCCACAAGTCGGTGACAAAGCGGCTCGAGCCAAAACGGCGAGCGAGCGGTCGAGCCCGACCATAAGCCACGGACCCAATTCGCGCACCGTTGGATCCCGATCCAAGGGCTGAGGTCAATCCCGAGTCGATCCAAAGTGCGATCATGGGTCAGGCGATTAAAATCTAACGGCTCGCAAGGATTGCGCCCGTGCGAGCCCACTGGTGCTGCTAGGTGGTTGGACCAAGACGAGTGGCTCGGGTCAGACACGGGTTCGAGCCCGAGCAACAGTGCACTTCCCAAGGGTTTAGAATTCAGCTGAGACTTTGTGGATTTATTTGAGGTATCAAAACAACTCCAAAATTTGTGAAAATTTTACAGGAGCTTTATGACTAACATATTGACCTCCCATAAAATTTTCAGAGGTTTTAATGCCCTGCATTTTTCGCAAGAAATTACAGAAGGTGGAACCTTAGGGTTTGACCAGATTTGACTTGGTTTGACTTGCCTCTAAAATTATTCAAACAATTTCTAAAAATTGTAAGAAAATTCAGAGGGGTCACAAGGCTTCCTTAGAACTCAGGAAAAATATTTACAAGTGTTGGACAAAAGATTTTTATCCAGGAGGTTTTTGATTGGAGTTTAAATTGGGGATTTGATTTCTATTCCCATAATTCTTTTACAAGAATTACAGAAAAGGTTCAAGAACCTAAAGATAAATAAAAAGTTTTAATTTACCCTCATTTTCAGAATTGGGATGTTACAAAACCTCCCTCCTTACAAAAATCTCGCCCGAGATTTGGCTCACTGGGAAGAAAGAGGATAGTCCGACGCAGACGATCTCCCTTTCCCAAGTAGCCTCATCCTCGTAATGGTTCGACCACTGAACTTTAAGGAACTTGATGGTCTTATTCCTTGTCCTTCGTTCGGACTCATCGAGTATGCGAGCAGGTGCTCGCGATAGGTCAAATCTTCGAACATCGAGAGTTTCCAACGGAGCTTCCTCGGTTGGAACACGGAGGCACTTCTTCAGCTGGGACACATGGAAAACATCATGTACCCCCTCAAGTGCAGATGGCAACTCCAACTTATAGGCAACAGCTCCCTTCTTCTCGATGACGCGGTAGGGACCGACATATCGAGGAGCTAACTTGCCCTTGACGCCGAAACGCTGATGGCCCTTCAAAGGGGAGACTTTGAGGTAAACAAAGTCATTGGGCTCAAAGCTCAACTCACGACGCCGGCGATCCGCATAGCTCTTTTGCTCGATTGAGTGTCAGGCGCAACGCCAATAAAATTTGGACTTGGTGCTCGGCCTCATTGATCGAGTCCGGGCCAAAGAGAGGTCTCTCACCGGTCTCTGACCAGTTCAACGGGGTTCTACACTTTCTCCCGTATAAGGTCTCGAAAGGTGCCATGCCGAGACTGGCCTGAAAACTGTTGTTATAAGAAAACTCGGCGAATGGTAAGCATTTCTCCCAATGCTTCCCATAGGAAAGGACACAAGCACGAAGCATGTCTTCCAAAACTTGGTTGACCCTCTCGGTCGACCATCGGTTTGAGGTGAAATGCCGTGCTAAAGGTAAGACGGGTTCCCATAGCCTTTTGCGTGCTATGCGAAATGGGAAGTGAAGATGGAGCCACGATCGAAACGATCGTCTTGACGCCATGTAAGCTCACAATCCTAGAGACATAGAGCTCGGCTAGGCGATCGGTGCGAATCTTGGTCTTTACCGAAGAAAATGAGCCACTTTAGTCAACCGATCAATGACGACCCAAATGGCATCATTTCCTTGGCGACTGGGTAGACCGGTGATAAAATCCATCCCGATCGAATCCCACTTCCACTCCGAATAGGCAAAGGTGAAGCGATCCTGGCCGACGCCGATGTTCGGCCTTGACACGACGACATACGTCGCGACTCGACAACGAACCGCGATCTCCTCTTCATTCGGGTCCACCAAAATCTCTGGCGGAGATCTTGATACATCTTTGTGGCCGGGATGAATGGATAAAGGTGAATCATGGGCTTCGCGGAGGATCATATTCCGCAACTCCATGACCTTTGGAACCACAAGGCGTTCGAACCTCACAACACCATGCTCGTCCTCGAGAAGCACTTGGCTGTCCCGTTCTTGACCTTTTCCTTGATGTGGCTCACACCATCGTCCGATCGCCGGCGGACTTGATCCGATCCACCAAGGTTGGTTGCACAACCAAGGTAGCGAGGGAACCATGCTCAACTATACTTAAGTTGAGACGCTGAAAATCCTCCGTAAGGGTAGGTGGCGCCCATGTGAAACAAGGCATTGCAATGCACTTTACGACTAAGCGCGCCAACAGCGACATTAGCCTTGCCTGGATGGTAGTGAATACCCATATCATAATCCTTGATCAACTCCAACCACCTCCTTTGCCTGAGGTTCAGGTCAGGTTGGGTGAACAAATACTTGAGGCTTTTGTGATCCGAATACACTTCACAACGATCACCGATTAAGTAATGTCGCCAAATCTTAAGTGCATGAATCACAGCGCCAACTCCAAATCATGGGTAGGATAGTTAAGCTCATGAGGTCTCAATTGCCTTGATGCATAGGCCACTACCTTGCCTTCTTGCATAAGGACACAACCGAGGCCTCGACGAGAAGCATCGCAATAAATATCGAAACTTCGATGGATATCGGGAAGAACGAGGACGGGAGCGGTGGTCAAACGCTTCTTGAGAATTTGGAAGCTCGCATGCAAGCATCGGACCACAAGAACTTCTTGTCCTTTTGAGCAACTCCGTCATCGGCCAGCGATCTTAGAAGTTCTCGATAAAGCGACGATAGTATCCCGCTAAACCAAGAAAACTCCGTACCTCGGTGACCAAGTAGGCGGACTCAGGAAAGAACATCGTCGACCTTGTTAGGATCAACGGCTCGCCTCCGGCTGAAAGAACATGGCCTAAGAAGGCTACTTCCTTCAACCGAATGCACACTTGTGAACTTGGCGTCTGGTGGTGCTCACGCAGACTTGCTCAACACAAGCTTCAGATGCTCGGCGTGTTCCTCATCGTTCTTGGAGTAGATAAGAATATCATCGATGAAGACCACGACAAACTTATCCAAATACTCCATGAATACCGAATTCATGAGGTTCATGAACAAGGCAGAGCATTGGTTAAGCGAAGGACATGACGGTGTACTCGTACAAGCCGTAGCGAGTAGAGAATGCCGTCTTCGAATATCCTCGTGTCGAATCTGAACTCGATGATATCCCACTCTCAAATCAATCTTGGAGAAAACTCGGGCTCCGGTTAATTGATCGAAGAGATCGTCAATGCGGGCAATGGATACTTGTTCTTTACCGTCACTTCATTAAGTGGGCGGTAATCAACGACATGCGTAAAGTACAAATCCTTCTTCTTAACGAAGATAGCGGACAACCCCAAGGGGATGAGCTAGGCGGATGAAACCCTTCTCTTGCAGCTCACTTAATCGCTTCTTCAACTCCACCAACTCGTTCGGTGGCAACCGATAAGGCCTCTTTGAGATAGGGGCGATGCACGGAGCCAACTCAATGACAAACTCGAGGTCTCGAGCGGGTGGCATCCTGGAAGATCGTGGGAAAGACATCAAGGAAGTCACAAACTGTTGGGACTCCATTAATATCTAGAACGGACTTCGCCGAGGGCGAAGAGATGTGGACCTAGCAACCGGCGAGAAGGAAACGCGAACACCGAAGGGACTAGAAAGAGAGACGGACTTCTTGGCGCAATCGATTTGTCCCATATGACGAGACAACCAATCCATACCAAGAATCACGCCCGGACTCGCAGACTTGAGGAGAATAAGATTCACCGAGAATCCCTCCCTCAATCTCGATGGGGACATCCCTACACTCAAGCTCAGCTCTCAACTCCGATCCGGAGAGCGAATGAGTAGCGGGACCGACAATGGAGAGAAAAGAAGCTCTCCAAAGCAAAGAAAAGACTCGTAAACAAAGGAATGTGATGCTCTGAATCAAACAAGACGAGAGCAGGGTGAGAGTTAATGAAAGTGTACCTAGCACGACGCCGGGTGTCTCTGAGCCTCCTCCGCGGTGATGACGTTGACGCGACCACTACCCACGCCTGGTAGCTGGGACGATCTTCGTCTGCGAAGATCCACCTCCTTGCCGCGTCCTCCATTAGGACGAGGGGTCGCCCGATCTTCTTAGGGCAATTATTTGCATAATGGCCCTTCAGCTCTGAAGAAACAAGTGACATTGGCCGCCGGATTGTGGGGGCCACTCTGTGACCGGCAGCGTCGTGATCGGGCACGACTGCGAAGGACGAGGAACAAAGGCGAGTGACCTCGGGGCGCCGAGGATCGAGATCGAACCTCAAGACCGTCCAAGCGAGGCGGGAAGAACGGGCCCGAAGTCTTGTAGGTCTCCCACTTGCGCTTACGGAATCCATAAGCTCGAGCCGCATGCTCAAAGAACGATGGCCTTGTCGACCAAGGTCCGGAAATCAGAAAGTCGACAATGGATAGCTTGTCCTTCACTCCTCGGACAAGCCACGCTGAACTTGGCTCCTTAGCCATATCGGTGGCCACATCCTCGAGAGCATAACGAGCTAGATGGTTGAACTCAGATACATACTCCATGGTGAGCTACGCCTTGCTTGAGCGCAAGAAACTCCCCTTCTTGATCTCCATCAAGCCGCCAGGATGTGAGCCCGACGGAAGGCAAGACGGAACTCCTCCCAAGAGACGGTGTGGTCTCACGGGCTGCATGGCGAGATAGCTCTCCCACCATGACAAAGCTGCACCCTCCGGTGGTGCGAAGCAAATAGCGCCTTCTCGTGCTCTCGCACTGCGCTATCTGGCTTCCGCCCACTGAGACAAGCCAATCGCTCAGACGAGCGGTCCTCGATCGAGAAAGGTAGGGGCTGAGTACGAAGAAACTCAGAAGACCCCACGAGGCTGATGGGCATTCCTCGCCCAGATCTGAAGCTCCGGAAAGTGCGGTGGTGTTGCGCGCGATGGCGTCGAGAGAACTCTCTGTCATCCGCGGTTGCGCTCAATCAAGAAGAACCTCGGCCATGGTCGGAGGAGGAGGAAGCTCCTCGTCCGGACCACCGACCGCCTTGGCCGCTACGAAAAGGCCCAGCCATCTGTTACAAGAAACCTTGGTTAGCAACTAGACTCGAAAACAAGCTTTTTAAAGAAAGCCAAAAGGCGATCGACTAGGGAATGGAATATCACCCTAAACGAAGGCCAAAAATAGCAAGTAAAAGACTTTAAAAGCTTCTAAAAGGGCTCCAAAACAGCAAGGAAGGTATCAAAACCAAGGCTCAACTTCTCAATACAACTAACCCGTATTGAATGAACGAGTAGTTGCTCGAGAGGATTAAAAATCAGACTGTAACGTAAGGGTTAATACTAGTAGGGAGCAATGTTAATTCTGCGAAATACGTGTTAGATACTTAGCTAACTAGTATCACATCTTACCCTTTTATTCCCCCAAGTTTTAGTTGGATTAACCTCTCATTTTCTACCCTATTTAGAACTTATGAGCTCGCTGTCCGGAAATTGGCGATCGCTGTCCAGATTTTGCATCCAAGCCTCCAAGCGAATTCTTCAACTTCGGAAACTTCAAAACCTTGTAGAGGGCAGCTAACACTTCAATTTGCCAAACTCATTAGTTCCCAAAACCCAATTAATCGATAACACTATCTTTTAACAAGGAAGAGAGGAAAACAGCTTTTAAAACTCAAATTAGAGTGAGATGAGAAGAGAAAGCTAAGATAGATGAGGAGTAAAATCTGAGAATTACTTAAGCTTTCAAACTCATTTAACACTTTGAAATTAGGTTTTCAAAATATCCTAAAGACGACCAAGCTTGCGTTACTACGGTCGGGACGGCTCTGATACCAACTTTTGTGAGCACCCGGATTTATTAGGCTCATAATACTTAGTCATCCAATTGACCCTAGTATTATCAACCAAATAAACCCGGTCTCGAGAGATGTATACTTCCGAATGCAAGATACATACCTCACAACAAAAGAATGTATCAATTCCATACAACACATAGTACATAAGCAACAAACCGAAGTTAATGTTAATATGGAATAGCTATTACAAAAGAGGGCCCTTAGGCCAAATAGCAACAATTCTAAAAAGATAACAATGAAGCAAAAGTGCCATAAAGATGGCTATAACACAAAGCCAATCGGTGTGCCTTAACCCCTAGGCATCGACCGACCGCCAAGCTAGTCGTCAAGAAGTCGCAACACATAGCACAAAAGTGAGGCTCTTGGAACTCACCCCTTCCTCTGCAACAATAGCCACAAAATGCCACAACCACGCGCGATGAGTACATAAAGTACTCCGCAAGACTTACGTGTAAGATAACAGCCTATAACATATGCTACATGCAAGCTTTATGTAAGTGGAGGTTGTATGTCTCATTTAGCATAAAGCAACATTTATTTGCAATAAGGTAATACATTTAAAGGCAAGTTGTCAAATCTGTTTTTAACATTCAAACATCAAGTTTGACAACGATAATAACAATAAGTAGATGACAACAACAATCACGGAAGTGACTAACCCAATAGTCACCACAACAATAGCATGAACTCCCGCTCATACCACCCATGTCAAATTTTAATTAAAGGTTGTAGTCTAATTCTTACGGAAATAACCAAGCGTGTCCATAACCTAGGACGAGGCTATTCAATAGTTTTATCCTGCAGGTGTACCACTGCATCCACACGCATGCATCGCCTTTCCTTTACGCACACTTCGAAGGTGTGTTGTGCACGGCTAAGTCCTACGAGACATTTCCAAAGGATAATGCTAATTACGAGTCAAGACAACCCACGGGGAGAAAGAGACATTAGACGACCTAGCCGGAAGCTAATGTTCCCTCCCACACTATACATATCGTTTTCATTTAAAACACACCAACCGAGCAGCTCATAATTAACACCTCCTAGAGTACTTAGTCAAGAGGGTTCCATATGCCCTCGCGTGGTTAGTACGCATAATTGCTTGGATCAATGGCGCAAGAATTCGGTCCTTGTTGACTCGGGCATACCACCACATCCAAAAACCACACCATCCATCCAATATGCCCAAGTCCAATCCACACATTTATTTTCAGATTTTGTATTTACAAATTAACAAAGCACAAGATGGACATAATGGAATAATAATTTTAGTGTGATCAAGGTCATCGACATAATGTAAACAACCGCCCATTTCTACCGTTATCTAAGCATTGCTAAGCATTTTAAGTCGCAATCTACTAAGTGATATGAGCTCATCCAACGAGCTCAAACCACAGCAAGTAACCTAGGCGTAAGGTAGTAAAGACATGGCATTCCTACAGATTGTGCAACTATAGGATTCACTAACCATAATTAAAACAAAGTAGCAATGCATACATAGAGTTTAAACAATATAATAGACTTGCAAATATAGGATGAATCATGGTCAAACTGCTTGCCTGGCTGTTGAGGGTCACTTTGTTGCGGAGGATCGTTCTCGGATTACCACAAATGTCGAACCCTAACAAAAAGGCGATAAAGAGTCGATAAGAATAAAGAAAAGCAACAAGACCCAACAGCAAAAGTTCTCCGAATGATTTGAAATTTTATAGCAGCAAGGTATTGATTTAACATGAATATAGAAACAAGAATCAACTGATTTGGATCTTTAATGCAAAAGTTATGATGAAAACACTTTTGCTCAGCCTAGTAATTAGAATTAGGTTACTATTCATCGACAAAATTTCTAGACATGTAGGGAACCTGAAAATTTTACAGTAGTTCAAGCATCTCATGAGAGGAACAGCAAAATAGGGTTCATCCCATTTGGGGCTATATTGCACTTTCTATTAAGTTTTGAAACAAGAACTTGAACAAAATTATAATGCATGATTATTTCTCCTAGAAACAGTAACATGTTCAAAACTATTTTTCCTAGTAAGTTCATTATTAGAGGAATCCAACAAACTTGGATTCACTCAAAAAGAGTTTACAGGTAATTAGTTATGCATTTAACAAGTTAAAGGATTTCTAGTGAAACAATTAATGCTTATACAAAGTTAAAGTTAATTCTGGATATTTTTGTAACTATAACATGATTAAAACCATTTTTAGATTAAAGTATAGTTAATAACAGTATTAACAAAATTGATTTCAACTTAAAAGGAGTTATAATGAATTTGTTATGCATTTTACCATTTAACTGAAATTCTAATACATTTAATAAAACTGAGAAAGATTAGAATTTAATTTCAGGGTTTTCTGGAGTCATATTAATCTTCTAAACATTTTTAGATTAAATTTGAGATTATGAAGGAATTAATACGACTGGAATCATCTAAAAATGAATTACCATGAAAAAGATATGCATTTTCAAAGTTTATACCTTTTTCCAGTTCAAAAATAAAGCTCTCAGGAGAAACCAAAAACTTAAATGACGTGGCTGATTGTGGACCGTCGATCTGAGATAAACGGCTGATATGGACTGAAGTATATTGGAACGCGCACAGTGCATACCGACAAGCGGGACCCATCGTCGATGATCGTGAGCCTTTGGGTGGTTTTAACCCGTGCATGTGGTTTTGGTCCCACCCGCCGCGATGTGAGGGCTCGGGGGTGTTTACTATGCGCGTTAAGGGTTATTTAAGAGGCTGGCCCACATGTCACGGACATTAAGGACGGCTTAAGACCAATTAAATGCTAACCCATGATTAGTATTTAATGAATGTCATTATTGTGTCCTAATGACCTTACGGCATGGGACGATCGCGTCCGACAAAACGCCGAGGAGATTCGCCACTTGTCGCATGGCGACTCCGCCACCGCGGCATGAGCCAAGGACGAGAATGGGTTCGCAATAGGCTTGCGGACCCCGTGGCACCACTCACACCGACGGCGACGCAGAATCGCCCGAGCCGAGATGAAAGGACGGTGCGAAAATGACCGAAAAGGAAAATAAACAAAACGAGCTCCGCATTGTCCAAGGTAGCAGTGCCATAGCTCCTAGGGACTATTAGCAAGGTACCTTGGTCCAAAGTGGAGGCAAGGAGATGGCGGAGAAGCTCGCCACGGTGCACCTCGCGGACCCGAGGAAGACAAAGGCGGGAGCTCGGCCTAAGCAAAAACATGGCGATCAGCGTCATCGGGTTAGCTCCACCGGTGCTCAAGGAAGCTTCTCGAGCAAGGAATTGAGGAATGGAGCTACTTACCGGCAACGGGGAAGAAGGGGGTGCTTTTCGGCAAGTTGAACAAAACACAAATTTGACAATTCCTGTAAATGTCGAAACGAATTAGGTTAGGGGATGTGGTCAAGAGGAGGAGTGGCTCAAAATGACGCGAGAGAATTGGAAGAAAAGCCACTGGAGCACAGGTGGTGACGAAGCTCGCTCACGGCCAACAATGGTGGACTTGGGTGTTTTTGTGGATTGAGCTCAATGGAGCACCGTGGGTGCAACTAGAGCTCAAGGGCGTGCAAAGGAAGCCAAGGAGGGAGCTTGAGGGCTTAAGTACCCGAGAGGAGAGGTGCAACGGTCTCAAGCAAAGCAACCCTCGGTCAAGGGTTTGCCATGGCCATGGGCGCCGAAGGATGGGGGCGAGTAAGGAAGACTTTGGGGCGCCAGCAAGCATTAAATGCAAATAGACGTTGTAAGGACCGGACAAGACTTGGCCTCGCTTCACACGCCACAAGACGCCATGGCTCTGGCGACGCGCGAGACAGAAAGCAATGATCATGGGAAGATGACCAGAGCGAACCCAGCCCACGGTCAAGGATACAAAGCGGCTCGAGCCAAAACGGCGAAGCGAGCGGTCGAGCCCGACCATAAGCCACGGACCCATTCGCGACCGTTGGATCCCGATCCAAGGCGAGGTCAATCCCGAGTCGATCCAAAGTGTACGCTGCGGGCGCAGGCGATTAAAATCTAACGGCTCGCAAGGATTGCGCCATGCGAGCCCACTGGTGCTGCTAGGTGGTTGGACCAAGACGAGTGGCTCGGGTCAGACACGGGTTCGAGCCCGAGCAACCGTGCACTTCCCAAGGGTTTAGAATTCAGCTGAGACTTTGTGGATTTATTTGAGGTATCAAAACAACTCCAAAATTTGTGAAAATTTTACAGGAGCTTTATGACTAACATATTGACCTCCCATAAAATTTTCAGAGGTTTTAATGCCCTGCATTTTTCGCAAGAAATTACAGAAGGTGGAACCTTAGGGTTTGACCAGATTTGACTTGGTTTGACTTGCCTCTAAAATTATTCAAACAATTTCTAAAAATTGTAAGAAAATTCAGAGGGTCACAAGGCTTCCTTAGAACTCAGGAAAAATATTTACAAGTGTTGGACAAAAGATTTTTATCCAGGAGGTTTTTGATTGGAGTTTAAATTGGGGATTTGATTTCTATTCCCATAATTCTTTTACAAGAATTACAGAAAAGGTTCAAGAACCTAAAGATAAATAAAAAGTTTTAATTTACCCTCATTTTCAGAATTGGGATGTTACAGAATCATTGAGGGTCCCATTGGAGAGGAATGGTCGTGTCGAGATTGTGGCACTGCTGGGTCCAGGGCGATGTCCTTCTTGGTCCACTGGATAAAAGTGTGCCTAGCATCCCCTAGTGTTCTAATGTCTTCATTCGGGCGAATCTCTAGCAGGACGGCCATGAAATTGTCATGTACCATGTCCACCTGGACCCTAGCGTAACCCTGCGCTAGCTGGGCACCGTGCTGCACTGCCCCTTCCTGGTATGGATACACCATCCCCTGTCCAGTCTCAATAGAAATGGACCTAACCATCCTCACATAGAGCTTGCAGAGTGTCGGCCTCTATAGAACGATACGCAATTAGCTAAGGCATCCTATAGGTCTATCTTTGGTGTATTCCATAGATGTACATTACCTTGATGTTGTCTATCGGTAATTGGACGTCGTCATGTTCAGAATTATGCGTGGACGCGACGCTACTCCAATGTCGAGGAGGACTGGCTCCTAAATTAATGGGGGCGGCTTGTGACTACTGTCTCAAAAGTTGATTCATTTGATCTTGCAATTGTGTTAACTGTCCTTGAAATTTTGTAGTAATCATCTCTACCAATTGGTCCTCGTGCTCAGTCTTGGATCTCTTCCCACTCCTATACGTGCAGTAATCGTCTGTGAATCCATAACTCCAAGGTACGTTAACCCGAAGGCCTCATGTGTGACCTGGGTGCTCCTTGTATCCCAGGGCCGTAGATAGTATATCCTTCTCTCTGTCTGCTTGGAAGGAGCCTTGGGAAGTTTGGGCAGTTAATTCACGCTGCAAGAGGTTATCATGTTATTATAGACACTATGAAGTTATGGACTTATTAACAACTAGGTAATTCGACATATTTACTACACGTTGGGACACTTCCTAGTCTGCCAGGTTTGTGAAAGAGATGCTGCTCGAAGATGAGACTTTTGCCCTTGCTTTTAACTAGCTTAGGGAACACGGGTCTGTGATCCCAGGAAATGGCCCGGTTGCATTCTCCTCCTCCGCCGCCCATTTTGTGGATTTAGCCGCGTACCCAGCAGTGCCGAGTCTGTAGGGGTGAGTGTTTCGTGTCTGGAGAGCTTTGTGCGCCACACTTTGCTCCTTAAATTCAGTCGTTGTCTTCATAGCCACAAAGGCGTCTCATGTTTCCTGCGTCAAGAATCCATACTTTACAAAGGGCATCTGACCCGTGTTCATGTACTTCGTGACAAGAATGCTCTTGAAGGTCCTCCACGCGTGATCCATCGAGGGCAATGCCTGCCGTTCCACGTGTGCCATGTCTGCTTCTGGGATAGTGAACTTGCTTGAAAGTTCTGTCCACAGCGTGCCTCTCTATTCTTTCGTCAGAGACTTCCAGCTTGGTGTAGTGATGGGGACCCGTTCCCTTGCAAGTATCCCGCAAATGGTCCGGAATCTCGCCGCTGATCTCTGGGGACTCAGAGGGATCCCAACGTCATTGACCTCCGTGATGATCAGTCGGCCCGCAGGCAATTTTGATTCTCCTCTGCTATCTCGCTTACGTATCATTATCGCCGACGAAAATCCAGACGCATTAGGCAGCGTCGGTGACGGCGGCGAAGACGGTTCCTCTGCCATCTCGCTTACTTGCTATCTATATAAGTTACATACGCTCAACATGTGCAATATTAGCAAATAATCATAATTAATTCCAGCATAAATATGAAACAATAAAGCATTAATCCAACATCATTTAAATGACCAAATTAACATAATCAAATTTAACAATTATCAAACAGATCTTGAGCTAAACCTAAAACTTTCCTGTTGAATGTCAAATGAACATAATTAATTCCAGCAATCACTATTAGCCATAAAGCATAATAACATCATGAAGTAAATGACCATAATAACATGTGCCCATGAAATTGTTTCAAGTCATTTAAATACAATATTATGCTCAGCATTAATAGCAACAAACCACCAATTAGCAGCATAAGACACTAAAGATTGATGTTATTATGTGCTCTCAGAATGAGAGTAGCTAAAGAACAAGTCTTTGCCATTTCAATCCTATTGTCTATACTCTTCATTAAAAGAATATGATAATATAAATTCAAACTATGAGCTCTAAACAATACTTTGCTTAACTGTCAAATGATCTCAACTGTTAACGTAAACATATTAAACTTCCAGTCAAACAGACGACTAGAAGAATCACAAACTGGTCGTTAGATTAGCAACAAAAACTGCATACTCTCAATAGAATTGAACATGAAGTCACAGGTTCAGTGATAAAGCCGATTGGCTGACATAAGAGTATCCACTTCAAATGCTAGAGATCAAAAGAACCAGAAGAATCAGAATAACTAGCTTTCAACCGAAAGTAACCAATTAACAGTATATCAAATTGACAGTAGCAAGTAATACAAGAATGAACTAACTATCACATTCAATCTCAGTATTAGACAGAGTTCATCACAGAGCATGTCAACAAAGCCCACTGATCAATTTGCAATATCTTCAGTACTAGATTCAGAAATCAGAACTAATACAGATCAAGGTACCAACTAGCACTGCAAATTGATTTCAGATTTGACATTCATCACAGAGTTGATCAATCGAGCCCGCATAACCACTTTGCTATCTCTCAGTGCACAATCTAATATAGAATTTGAAGCCAATCCAGCACATAAGTATATAGCCCAAGTGATGCACAAACGTAATATAGGAATACTCACAGAGAGGATGCCGCACAAGAACTCACGGTGCAAGGAGGAGGCCAGTGCAAGGGAGGAGGCCGACGCGGGGAGGAGGGAGGCGCGGGGGAGGAGGCCGGTGCAGGGGAGGGGGCCGCGAGGAGGAGGCCAGTGTAGGGGAGGAGGCCGACACGTGGAGGAGGATGGCGCGGGGAGGAGGTCGGTGCAGAGGGAGAACACCGACACGGGGAGGAGGACAGTGCGGGGAGGAGGCCGGTTCAGAGGGAGGACACCGACACGGGGAGGAGACCGCACGTCGAGGTGGCGATAGCGTCATCGATGTCGGGGGCGGCAGCGTTGTGGTCGGGGGTGGCGGCGTCGGGGCTTACAGGGATGTGAACGGGCGAACCCTAGAGGAGGCGAAGGAGCGCGCGAGAGCTGAGCAGGCTAAGCACTAGGGAGATGAATGGGCGGCACTGGGGAGATGAATGGGCAAGCCCTAGGGTTATGAACAGACGGTTATATTAAAGAACCGTTTGTGATACATTCCATATCATAGACGGTTCTTTAAAAGAAGCGTCTGTGATAAACTCATATCACAAACGGTTCCTGAATAGAACCGTCTATGATTCCTTATCATAGATGATTCTATAATACAACTGTCTGTGATAACCTGACAAAAAACCTGGTGACAAGTCTCTTCATTTTTCCGCATGTGTCTCTTCGTCTCACGATCGCACGGTTTCGTCTCTTCATTTTCCAACGTCGCTACAGCTCTCAAATATCTCTTCGTCTCCCACTCCGGCTTTAGTATTTATTCTATAAATAGATATCCCCTTCTACAATGGATTTCACATGAACCTTCTTGATCCCCTTTCTCCACAAACTCCAAATGGCTTCCCCTCTCGTGCCAGCTGTATTGGCCTACATTGTGCTTGTTACTCGCACCTCTCTGGTCGCAACCTGGCCCAAGCTGCGGACAAGTCTTCCGTTCGCAATGTCATCTGTTGTAGGCCCTCCGATCTACCGGAGACTATAGTGGCCATCATCTGTCGACTGGAGCTCCTCCTTAGATGGACCAATGCGAGGGTCTACGGCATCCGGCGAGTAAACCTCATCGTGGAGATCGTCCTATGGAACTACTTGGTCCGCACCGAGGATGCACCCCGGAGAGTCGAGGATGACATTCGAATTGCAGGAGAGCGGGCCGACCTCGCCTAGACAGAGGAGACCAGGGTTGATGGCCTCTGGGCTATATGGGGCTTTGTTTTGGAGTCCGAACGGCTACAAGCACGAATCAAGCGTGCAAGGTCGCAGGTGGAGGCGTTTGATCTGACAATCGCTGATCCCGCCACCACTGAAGCCGACGAGAAGGCTTATGAAGATTTGAAGGCTAAGATAGGATCGCTAATCCTTTTTTTATCATATGTGATGTAAAAAGGATATGGTCTTTTTATCGTCTGTTTATTATAAGCGCATAATATTATCATTCCACATTACAATGAAGTCCACATTGACATCAAAATCAGCGATGACAATTCCATGTTGCCATCAAAATATATAAGAGATTACAAGTCCATAACACATGGCAAGTCCACATTGACATGTCTCATGTTATGGAATAAATTAATTACAATGGAGTAAATTCTTAATTAAAATATAGCCCTTCATGATGATCGACGCGCATATAGCTAGCTTCCTTACTGGGTTCTTCCTCGAGCCTAATGCCGTCTCCGAAAGGAGGCAACTCATCGAATTTATTGTATTCTTCCTCCTCCACTACATTCTCAACTCCGACAATCCTTCTTTTTCCATGAAAAACTACGTGGCGCTTCTTATTTACCGGGTCGGTTACATAGAAGACTTGAACAACTTGGTTAGCCAGTACGAATGGTTCTTCTTTGTATCCGACACGTTCGAGGTCCATGGTAGTGACACCGTACTTGTCGACCTTCACCTGTGGGAGATGGACCCAACGGCACCGAAATAGGGGGATCTTAAAAAGCATGTAGTCGAGCTCCCATATCTCCTCTATTTGCCCATAGTACAACCTCCTCAGCCCATCGGTACTGAATGCATCTATGCGGACATCGCTGTTCTGGACAGTGCTCTTCCTATCCTGTAGTGTCGTATAAAATATGTACCCATTTATGTCGTATCATTGTCATGTGACAATTGTAAATTGTGGCCCTTTTGCCAACCATAGCAGCGTATCACCACTTGATGACCTCCCAGTGATTCGCACCTTTAACCATTCGTTGAATCGATGGTATTGGCAGTGATTGATTTCCTTCCGATGGTCCCGATACCATCCAGTCTCCCCTCATGACGAGATAGAGGCACACTTATCGGTTCCACCTGAGCCATGTAGTCGACGCAGAACTCAATGACCTCTTCGGTTGCATAACCTTCAATGATGTTGCCCTCCGGTCGAGATCGATTCCGTACGTAGGACTTGAGGATTCCCATGTACCTCTCGATCTCTTTCACAAGGTGAACAACGAGATGGACCATGATATCGAAAAATGACGGAGGGAAATACATCTCAAGATGACATAGAGTCGTCACCACCTCAGCCTGCAGAGCATCTAATCCTTGGGGATCGATGACCTTCTAAGCAATTGAGTTGAAGAAATAACACAGCTTCAAGATTGCCACTCGGACCTTGTTCGGCAAGATATTCCTAATTGCAACAGGAAGCATTTGTGTCATCAACACATTACAATCATGAGACTTTATACCAATTAATTTCAAATCTTGCATACAAATAAGTTTCTTAATGTTAGCGGAGTAACCAGACGGGACTTTGATACCATGCAAGCTCTGGCACAGTTCATTTCTCTCGGCCTTGGACAGAGTGTAGCAAACTAGTGGAAGGTACGTTCATCCTTTATCGGTCTCTTTCGGTGCTAACTCAGTACTTATGTTCATATCAACCAAGTCACGCCGTGCGTTAACACCATCCTTTATTTTGCCACTAATGTTCAATAAGAGACCAATCAAGCTATCACATGCATTCTTCTCCACGTGCATGACGTCGATACTGTGGCGAACTTCTAAGTGCTCCCTATAAGGTAAGTCCAAAAAAATTGACCGCTTCTTCCAGATGTTTTTCTAACGGGTTCTTAATTTACGTCCCTTCCCAAGCACAACATCAATATCCTTAACCATATCATAGACCTCTTTCCCTCTAAAAGCCCTTGGAGCTGAACTGTCCTCCTTATTTTCGTCGAATTGTTTCTTCATCTTGCGGTATGGGTGACTCCTGGGAAAGAACCTACGGTGACGCATATACACAGTTTTGTGCGAGTTGTTCAGCCATACATTCTCTGTAGCATCTAAGCAGTGCGGACAGGCTTTGGCTCCTTTTGTACTGAAGCCCGATAGGTTACCAAGGGTAGGAAAATTATTGATGGTGCAAAACAATATGGCGCGTAAAGTGAAGTTCTCTCATTTGTACGCATACCATACTTGTACCCCTTCGCTCTACAGTGTCACAAGATCTTCCAGCAATGGTGCTAGGTACACATCAATATCATTCCCAGGTTGCTTTGGCCTTGGATAAGTAGTGACATCATAATGTACTTCCACTTCATACACAGCCAAGGAGGAAGGTTGTACATACATAGATTCACGGGTCAGGTGCTATGTTGGCTACTCATGTTACCGAAAGGATTCATTCCATCTGTACTCAACCCTAACCTTATGTTTCTTGGTTAGGGGTGGATAACGAGCTGACTCGGCTCGGCTCGGTTCGGCTCGGCTCGGTAAGAAAATGAGCTCGGCTTAGCTCGGCTCGTTAAGCTAACGAGCAAAACACCCAGCTCAGCTCGGCTCTTTAAAAACTCAAACTCGACTCGTTAGGCTCGTTATCAATAAACATAGTGACCATCTTAAAATTTTCTGAAATTTTCAAAAAGCAGATGTAAAGAACAACCATTGACCACCCAAACATGCCTTATTCAACCAAACACATGCATGGCAATTCATGAGCAGCAAGTGTTCTTTGAACTAAACACAACAAAAAAAATTGATTATACATGCCCAAACAATAGTACAGCAGCATGTAAAGGATGTAAGTTGGCACATGAAGGAGAATAATCAACTCACAGTAGCACTGTATTGATTCTTTATTGTGTTCCTGTGTACAAAACTGCACATTCACAGTACATTATCAACAAGCACAAGAAAACTTAGCTTCATGATTAGGAAAGAACAACAAGAAAGTAAACAAAAAAAGTTTGAGACCAGAAAGAGCATCTTAATAACGTTTTAGACCCTAAGGTGTTACAAACTCTTTATCCTCATTTTTTAGCACTATAGCCAATAAAAAAGTGGACTCACAATAACAGGCAGTGTCCATATCACAAATCCTCCACCTCCATGCAGTGACCATATCACAAATCCTCCATGCAGTGACCATGCAGATCACACAAATCACAATCATCAATAAACATTTATAGCATTCATAAATCATATCCATGCAGTCCATATCACAAATCATGCATGCAGATCACAAGTTCACAAATCACAATCATCAATAAACATCCATAGAAGCAATAAACATGCATGCAGATCCATGATCATAAAACATCCATGCAATGATACAGATTCTACATCGTCCTCATCGTCTTCTTCCTGTTGAGAAAAAATGATAATTGAGTTAGATATAATATTAACAAATAAGAGTAATGGATCGAACAGACAAACTTATGCCGTAAAACATTTAAGCATACACAAAAAGAAAGCACTGAAGCATAACTTGTACAATACTATGCATTCTGCTGTTGATTTTGTGCTATTGCTCTAAGAAGTCAAATATTTTGTAGGAGTGTAGAATTAAGAGTTAAGCTTTACTTTAGTAACTTCAAACTTAAACTTGACTCATGAGCATTAATAGGTAATCTTAAACTTAAACTTAACTGGAGCAGGGCTAGGAGGCAGGAGCAAGGCAGAAGACACCAAAGGAGGGTCAAGGAGGTGGCAGAGCCAAGAGGGCGAAGAAAGAGGGAGGCCAGCGGCTGAAGAGGGAGGCCAGGACCAGATCAGAGCAGGAGGTGGCAGAAGAGAGAGGCCGGGACCGGACCGAAGCAGGAGGTGGCGGAACTACGAAAGAGGGAGGTCGAGACCGGGACCAGAGCAAGAGGCGGTGGAAGCGGGAGGTGGCGGAAGAGGAGGTGGCGGAAGGGGGGTGGCGGAAGAGGAGGCGGCGGAAGCGGGGGGTGGCAGAAGAGGGAGCCCGGGACTGGGGGGTGGCGGAAGAGGGAGCACAGGAACGGGGGGTGGCGAAAGACGAGGCGGCAGAAGCAGGAGGCGGCGGAAGTGGAAGGCGGCAGAAGTAGGAGGCGGCGGAAGCAGGAGGCGGTTGAAGCGGGAGGCGGCGGAAGAGGAGGTGGCAGAAGTGGGGGTGGCGGAAGAGGAGGCAGAGGAATGGAAGCAGGGGATGGTGGAAGAGGAGGCGGCAGAAGCGGGGTGCGGCGGGACTACCGTCGCCGAGTGCCGACTGCGGCTGCGCTCCGGCGGGGCGAGGAATCGGGGATAGTGTAACAACCTCAGTTTTAATAAACAGTAATAAGATGTTTTCCTAGCATCACTGTTTATTTTGAAACATTAGATATGTTGTTACGAACTCAAACCTCTATTTTCTAATCAAAATCCAAAACTTGTTTGAAGCTTCAAAAGAAAATACCAATCAATGTTGGTATTAAGACCGGGAAGTATTTTTAATAAAGACTAAATGGATTATCTTGACCAAAAATAATTTTTGTTAAATTTCTAAAGATTATTTTGACTTTGAGAAAAATATTTGTCTTTAGATAAACCTATTCGGTTTAAATGAATTATTTATGTATTTTAAAAAGAGAAATAGTGTTTTTCAAAAATTATTTGGGGTATATAACATCCCAGTAACATCCTGGCAAAATTTCATATTTTTACAAATTTATTTGCTATTTCTAAAGCACCGGTCAAACTTTTGAGGATTTAAATGAGATTGGTCAACTCATCCGGTCTAAACCCAGCCCTTGGCACTGCAGCGACTCGATCCCAACGAGTTTGAGTCCAACCCAGTGCATCAGGTCCGGCTCTGTCACGTTCATGCGCACGCTCCAACTCCAAGTAAGCGTGGGCTGTCGATTTCTTTGATGAACGGGCAAGATCTGCGGCGTTGTGCAGGTCATCCATATACGCGACACAATCTCCACCGTAGGATCTCAATCCAACCGCGCCCAGTTTTGATTTTGAAACCAAAATGCGCATTAAAACTCGTGACCGTTGGATCCTCCTTGAACCGCCCAGATCAGCGTGAACGTTCGGACCATTCTGATCAGCCACGCAATATTAGCCATAGGATCTTAATCGTGTGGTGTGTCATTTTCAGTGTATACCATTTTTGAATGGGGAAAGCTGAAATGCACGCGAGCCCTTGGATCCTTAACAAATGAACCAGATCTAGTGGGCCGTTCGGACCATCCGAACGCACCACGTGATCTCCACCATTGGAATTTGATCGCACGGACTGTATTGATGGGCCATTCAGACCACCTGAACACCCCATCAATCCTTACCGTTGATTTCAGATCCAACGTGTCTTCCTTTTGGGATTCAAAACTCACAGGCGCGCATTAAATTTTGGCCGTGGATTTAAATCCTACGGTGCCGCTTCAAGCGTGTGCGCTTAAGGCCTTATTTTTGCACCACCGTTAGATTGTGATCGAATGGCCCTAGTGGATTGTGACGTTCGGACCTCCTGATCCTCTTAATCAATCTCAGCCATTTATTTGTAATCGCACGGCCCATATGAAAAGGGTACTGGTTAGAACTTCTCATCGCCCTGATCAATCGCAGCCGCTCGTTTCTAATCAAACGACTGAGGTTCCTTGGTGATTGCGATGTTGTGTGCGTTGATGTGGCTGACATTGGGACCCACTCGTCAGTGACACCTCTCTCTTCCTCCTCTCGCTTGTGTGCCGTCGCCGACTTCATCACCGGAGCGATGGCATTGCACAGTAATTGGGCAAATATTCTTTTGGTATTTGGCATCAAGCTGCCACCTCATCAACTCTGGAGAATTCTCTCCATTTCTCTGGAGGTTCAAACACTATAAAAACCCTAGTTTCATGCTTATCCACCATTGTTGAGGTAGTGAAGCTTATCCTCCTCTTCGGTGGAGTTCTTATCCATTCTCTTTCTTGCTCTTTAGATCTGGTGAGCTTGAGAACTAAAATCAATCCTTAATCACATCTTTTGTCAACAGAAAACGTGTGGAGTGATCACTTTCTATTTTCGGCCGGTTTGGTAACTTCATCTTCTCCAAGTCCAGCTGGTAAGATCTGTTGTTATTCACTTCCACCTTGAGCTCCATAAGACCTCAGTAACTCACAGGAATCACTCATTTAGGAATTCTTAGCTCAAATCTTGCTTGACTGAAAAGTTCTATTTATAACTTTTCAGTCTTTCATGTCGTTTCCAAGTTCTAGGGTTTCTCATGTTATCTTATCAGCTTATTTAGGTTCTATCTAAACCCTAGCAACATAAGCAGTTGTTCTTTTTATTCTTAATGCCTTTAACTTAACTGTTTATCAAGTCCTTCCTCTGTCCGTTGTTGTCGGGCAAACCGACAAAATCTGTAGTTCTGTCCATTTTCTGTTAATCTTGCTAATAAGGGTTAACAACGGTTGGTCTAGGGTATTATCTTTCTTAAATATTAGGTTTAGCTCTAACAAGAATCTAGTGTTTAAGTGTGTAACCTATAAGCAAGAATCTTCACTCGACTTTCTTTGTTTTGTTGCTTTGTTGAACTCGACAACATGCACAGCAAGGTTTTCAATTTCTTAAATTACTGTCAATTAATTATTAAATGATGAGTTAGGTTACTATCCTAGCTTTGAATACTCTTAGTTCAAGCAAAGTATTTCATTTATATGATGTTTAGCTCGGCAAACAATTCAATTGAAATCTGTCCTGTTTCAGTTTCTAAAATCTGAAACTATAGTTCCAAACCCAAACTCTAATTTGTGGTAAATAATACTAGCAAAGGTTAGTTGTAGTCTATTGTTCCTATCTAAATTTGATGTAGCTTAAGCATGTTGCTAATGATGCATTAAGCCATTGACCATGCATTCTTTTTATATATGCCGTTCTCTGCCTTTTTCCTTGTGTTCATTGGATTTTATTTTCTTTTAGATTCTGGTTCTTCTGAAGTAGTTGAATCTGGTATTGAGCAACAAGAATTTGAACAAGAGGTTTACTATTATTACCAAGGCAAGCATCCTCTCTGCACCATGTTGATCCTAATTTTGAACTGTAGATTTATAAAAACCAGTGACACTGCTGCATGCTAATTTCCTAAAAATTTATTAGTGATCTGTTAATAGTTAGTTATCACCTAACACTTGAGGTTTACCCTTAATCTGATCATACACTCAAACTTAAGGTAGTGCTTCAATACTTAATTACTTATTCCAGGAAATGCTTAGCCATGCAGTATGTAGTGTAGTCAAGTTTATTTTACCAAACCTAGAAACACTAAATGAATTTTATCTATTTTGATTCTTGGTTCAGCCTATGTAAATTTGAAATGAAAAAAAATTTTGTTTATGTTTACTGATTTTAAATCTGGACAAGTGGATGCTAGTGATGGTGCCTTTGTGCACGAGATTGGGAAATGTGGATGTCTTGTCTGGATTGATTAAGGACTGAACATTGACTGGACGATTCAAGCCCCAACGCATTTCCACGCTTGCAAAGTGTATGGGCCACCGTTTGGTTAAGTAAAGGGTTAGTGCTATTGAGTTGGAAAACAGAAAGTAAGGATATATGTGGTTGATCTCATATCTATATCATATGTTCTTAAGAGGGTGAGGACGTACATGCGTTCCATCACATGTACATACCTTAAGGGCTCCGATTGCGATGTAATATGTGCAGTGAGCACAGTTTGCATTTTGTTGATCGGGTCGGCATTCCCGGCACAACATGTGGACCCCCGGTTGGCAGGTTCTATTAGTAACTTGAATCGAAAGGGATCACCACACATGGGTATTCCAGCTCAACAGTGTTAACTTGTTGAAAAACACCAAATCTTAGTTTACCCGGCCAGCATACCAAAGGCAGTGTGCTCTTATTCTAGATGGCTTACGGGCTAGCTAAGTCGTGTGGGTAAAGATGTACACCCCTGTAGGGTTTCAAAACTATTCGAATAGCCGTGTCCACGGTTATGGACAACGCTTGAGTTGAATAGATCTTTGTATAGATTTTAATTACCACTTGATTTGGAATATTATTTCGGCATGAGAGTTATTCATGCAATGTTTTTAATGATTAGTGGACAGCCACTTTAATGTTGATTATTGATTATAATTATGCTCTCTTTTACTTACTGTTTTAGTCCAAATTGATTTATAAAACTACTTTGCCAAAACTTAGCAAGTGTAGGCTTAAGAAATGTTGTTTTATGCAAAATTGAAACCATTATAACCTTCCTGTTGATAACCTTAAGCATGTATCCTTTCTACTCCTTTAAATAGGATCTATTAAACACTTTCTTTTCATAGTTTGTGTAAGTCTTGCGAGTACCTTCTGTACTCAGGTTTTATAACCTCTTGTTGCAGATGAGGATAGTTATTTGTATGAGATGCCCGTTAGCGCCGATCAGGGTGACGCTAACGAGTGAAGCTAGTTCTAACTTCCACTCAATAGCCTGCGGGTGATGGGGCCATCGGTGGTCTTTTGCTGTTTTGTTTTGTTTCCGCTGTTAACTTTTGTTGTGGCCCAAGGTCACATGGTATTGTAGATTTCCAAACCGAATGGTAAATTGTTATGTATAATTATGTAAGTGTATGCCTTGTATGTATGATACAATGTTGTTTGAGGATATATGTGCAATAGTCTGGAACCTGGGAACTATTGTGATACATATATCCGGGAACCTGAATATTGGATTTGTACCTTGTTAAGAATTATGCTTCTAGCATAATTTTTAATTAAGAATCGGTTGTTCTTGATTAAGAATTATGCTTTGAGTATGATTGTTAATTCGGTATCAACCCCAATATTCTGGGGTCCTCACAGACAGGGTGAGCACTGAGCAAGGACAGGGAAGGGAAGGAGTAAGGATCGGTTAGGGTTGCCAATGTGCTGTTCTAGCGATGCCGATACTTACTGGGCTGGGCCTGCAAACAAGCCAAACGAGTTAACGAGTAACTCGCGAGCCAGCTCGGCTCGGTTCATTAACAAAATGAGCTTTTTTGCTGGCTCGGCTCGTTAAGGGGCCGAGTTCAAGCCGAGTTGAGCCGAGCTCTCTCGCGAGCTTCGAGCTTTTTTTCCTCCCCTATCCTCGGTTCCCCACCGAACTCTTCGAAGCTCCGATCGAAGTTTCTCCACTAGGCAGAATCAGCAGGGTGTCTTAGATTTCCATGTTTCTTATGCTCCTCCGTGTGCCAACGCAGCAATCTTGCCTCCTTTGGATTCGCAAATAAACGCTTCAAACGTGGGATCACAGGCAAATAGCACAATATCTTAGCAGGAGGTCCTTGCTTCACCTTAGCATTATTCTGACGCTTATATCAGGATGCTTTGCACACGGGATATACATGCATGTCTGTATACTCTTTACGGTAGAGGATACAATTGTTCGAACATGCATGTATTCTTTCAACTTCCATTCCCAATGGACAAAGAACCTTCTTTGCTTGGTACGTGGTGCTGGGCAACATGTTTCCCTCTGGAAGGATGTCCGCTAGGAGACCTAACAACATCGTGAAAATCTTATCGGACCAACCATTGCTTGCCTTCAATTTCAGCAGTTCAATCACAGTTGACAACCTTGTGTATTCCGGCTTACAGCCAAGGAACAAAGGTCTCACTAAGTCCTCCATTAAGCCCTCGAATTTACCAAACTCTCTCTCACTGTAGTTCTCTTCTGCATCATGTAGCATCTGATCCAGATTGTCATCGTGTGACCTATCCTCATCAAAAGTACAGTCCACATCCGGCATATCGTTGACTTCCTCAGCGATGCCATCATTACTAACTTCCTATGTAATTTGCTCTTCACTGTGACTGGTCCAACATGTATACCCTTTTTTGAAACCCCTTCGAATCAAATGCGCTTCTATCTGTGCCGGGTTGTTAAACATCTTCAGATTACCGCAATCAATGCATGGACAATACATAAATTTTATCCCCTTCTTCAACATATCCTGCCCGGCGGCTCTTCTAAAAGCAACCACGCCATTAATGTACTCTTGACTCACACGGTTCACACCGTACATCCAGTTTCGGTCCATCTACACTACGCATGTAACAAATTAGTGTCAAATTAAATTAATAAACCGCAAGTACGTACTCTTCCTATTTACCAAACATACTTAAATTGATTAGCGATTAATTTATAGCAAACATAAAGGGTTATAGATCATTACCCTCGAAGCTTACGACGAAAATACCAAATATCTCTCGAGAATCCTCTCCTTCTCCTCCCTTCCTCCTCTCCTTCTCCACCCTTCCCTCTTTGTCGGCGGCGCAATGGGCTTCCTATTTACCAAACATACTTAAATTGATTAGCGATTAATTTATAGCAAACATAAAGGGTTATAGATCGTTACCCCTAGAGATCACGACAAAAATCTAAAATATCTCTCAAGAATCCTCGCCTTCACCTCCCTTCCTCCTCTCCTTCTCCTCCCTTCCCTCTCTGTCGGTGGCGCAATGGGCTTCCTATTTACCAAACATACTTAAATTGATTAGCGATTAATTTATAGCAAATAAAAAGGGTTATAGATCGTTACCCTCGAAGCTCACGACGAAAATACCAAATGTCTATCGAGAATCCTCTCCTTCTCCTCCCTTCCTCCTCTCCTTCTCCTCCCTTCCCTCTCTGCCGGTAGCGCAATGGGGGGAGGACCTGGTGGTGGCGGCGGCTCAAATGGGAATGGGTAGGGGCGGTCTGTCGGGACCAAGTATTTGTATTGCCAGCCTATCACAGACGGTTCGTATTACAAACCGTCTGTGATACTCACTATCACAGACGGTTTTCTAATAGAACCGTCTGTGATAGTTCACAGATGGTCTTTGTTCACAACCGTCTGTGATACTGCAGATTATCACAGACGGTTGTTTAATAGAATCATCTGTGATAGTTCACAGACGGTTTTTATTAAGAACCGTCTGTGATACTGGAGATTATCACAGACGGTTTTTTAATAGAACCGTCTATGAACTATCACAGACGGTTCTTTAATAGAACAGTCTATGATAGTGAGTATCACAGACGGTTTGTAATACAAACCGTCTGTGATAGGCTGGCATGGCAAATACAATGTCCCGACAAACCCAATATAGACGGTTCCATTTTAACTGTCTATGATGAGGCGTCTACTATTGCCTGTTTTGTAGTAGTGTATTTAGGTTATTTTCTTTAGATTTGATCTTTCAAAGGCAATATCTTTTGCATCCGAACTCCATTTGAGCCCATTCAAATTTCTAAATTCATCTAAATTTGAGATCTATTTATCTAAGATTTGTATTTGATTTTTGGAGTTTTTTTTATCTCTATTATTTATTTGTTTTGTTTATTTGCTTCATTTGTGAGTAGACGTTGATACTTCAGGGAACTTTGGAAAAGGAGTGCTTCAAGATCAAGGCTAGTACTTAGATCTATTCCAAGGCAAGTTATATCTTTGATCATATCAAACCCAGTTTTCAAAAGTTATATTGATTCAAATTAATGCATTTACTTTAAAGGATTTATTTAAATGCTTTTGGGTTTAGTTATTATCCAATTTGTTATACCCACCTTGTCTATTGTTATGTCATAATCTTTTGTCAACCTAGATTGGTTCCTTATTTAGTTGGTAATTTCATAGCACCAATGTGGGTTGGTTAGATACGAGTAGATTGCTTAGCCATGCCACGAGTCATCATTTCATGTAAGTTGTAAATATGAATTTGACTAAGTGATTATGGAACTTTGTGTTAAAATTGTGTGCGTTGTGTGCTATTACTCGTTGATGGCATGTGTTGCACTTAACCAATAGGGTGAGAAAAGATTTAGACTGAGGCAAATGGTGGACACTAAGTGATATGGAGCTCAGTGTGTGGGATTTAAAAAGATTGGTTACTTAGTTAGAATTTGGAAGTCTTACCTTGGTCAATTAAGGACTTAACTTTGTGTGCTATTGAACTAGGCCTTCCGTACAACCACATGCCTGATGGGACGGGCCTAACTTAGTAGGTTACCGAGTCTCGACATTGATTACTCAAGTAGTAGGTTAGGCTCTGTGCAAGGGTGGAGGTGTGTTTCAGCCTTAGTGGCGACTCACATCGCGGGACGGTTCGCCACATCCTTGTCCAACGGTGTGTGTCGGACCAATTTCCTTAGTGGGCGTTGGTATCGGCGGTAAAACACATCGGGAGTGTCAATGTGTAAGATGAAGTTTCTGAAACGTTTTGTTATTATTAGTGCTGGTTACACTGGTTATATCGTGTTGGTAAAGTGTACAACCTCTGCAGAGTGTTAAATCAATATATTCGAATAGCCGCATCCGCGGTCATGGACATGCTCGGAGATTTCACACGAGGGTTAGATTTTCATAAAACACTTGGGAAGGGAGTTGTGTGATCTAAGTCATATGGCTGTGTGAATAATTTGGTTAGACTTTGTGTTCTTTGTGAAAAACAACTACTAAATTAATATTGTTTATTTGTTTTACATTGTGTTTAATCTATTATTCATATTCAAATTGCAAATGTTGCATTTTTGCAAAAGAACCACAGAAGCCACTCATTTGGAATAAGCCATCATATATACATTGCATTCTGTGGTATGACTTGTGAGTACGGTTGTATACTCATGCTTGCTATAATTAATCAACAGAAGTGGAGGAGTCTTCGCTTGCTTTTGAGGAGGAATTCTATGAAGGTGCTGATCGTTAGGTCTTGATCCCAGTCGGTTGCCTGTGGCGAATTGATAGGATTCCGCTGAAGTTTATTTTGTTCCGCTGCTGTTTACATCATTATTGCCAGCCCTACGAGGCTTAATAAATGTAAACTAGACCATAAGGTCAAAATAGTTATTTGCTATTCAAATTAATCGTTTATGCTATTATTTCGTCTTGTGTGGATCGATATTCATCTATGTTAACACTGTGTGCACTAATGTGATCTTGGACTAGTGCATTATACACAAAGAGTCCATAATTGTATTTTTGGGTCCCGACATCACGACCCTCCCTCCCCCAAAGTGGTGGGAGACTATATATATATATATATATATATATATATATATATATATATATATATATATATATATATATATATATATATATATATATATATATATATATATATATGAAAGCAGTTTTAAAGGCACGAGTAGCCTTGCTTTTATAGAGAATATATATCATGAGCGGTTTCATCTACAAACCATCTATGATACATCGGCTATCACATACGGTTTTATTTACAAACCGTCTATGCTAGTCAGATATCACAGACGGTTTTATCTACAAACCGTTTGTGATAGTCAGCTATCATAGAAAGTTCTGAGTTAATAACCGTCTGTGATGACTTCATGCTATTACTGACTCATAAACTCATACGGCTCACGGAATCATCTGTGATGACGTTTTTGAACCGTCTGTGAAGACCTTTTATGTAGTAGTGACTTGTTGGAGGGGTCCCGGGGAGGCGATGGGAGGTGGCATCACGGGCAGAGGGGCACAACGGCGGCGCTGGCGATGAGTAGAGTGGCGGTCGAGGCATGGGCAGAGTCCTCCGGGACGTTTGGCATGACCGGAAGTGGTTAGAGGTGGCGGGGCGACGGTGGTCAGCACCAGGGAAGAAGGTGGTGGTGGTGGCAAAGGGCTATATATGGTGATGCGATGGATGGATTGAGCTGGGAATATATAGAGGGGTGGAGGTGATGCTACGATTGCAAGGGATTGAGGAGATGCTCACTAAGGGGGACAAAATCGAAGGTGGTGGCGGCTTGGCTGGAGGGGAAGAAGGCGGCGAAATCCAGCGAACAACTGCAGCAAAAGAGAAATTGTTTTAGGGGAAAGACTAGTAGGGATCGGGAACACTATGTGACGCGATTGAATTCCATAAGAACTCACTAGAGACGAAGATCAAGTTGAGCGCGGTGCTGCTGGACTTGGAGAAGATGACCTCACGCGGCGGCGGCGAAGCACGAGAGGCGGTGGAGGTTTAAGGAGTGAATGGGTTGAACACGGTCATGAGGCTCCAATTTATAGGATGGGAGGGGCAACAGAGGGGCACGAGCTCGGCAGGAACGACAGCGTCGGTTTCGGGTCCGACTTTGGAAACTGAAGAAGCTGCAAGGGGTAGTGAAAGCGCGCAAGATGACATGCGACGATGGCGGGGCGTGAATGCGGCTTCAATGCACACGAGCAGAGGCGGCACGAGCAGCATGGGCGCAGGCGGTACTGGCATGTTGCGGCTCGGCGTGGTGCAGCCTAGGCGCTGGTGTTGGTGAGCAGAGTAGCGGAGGATGGGCAGAGACAGAGAGGATGGGCGATGGGCCGGCTGAGCCAGTGAGAAAGGAAGAAAGAAATGGGCCAGGAGAGAAAAAGAGATGGTTTCGGCCCGAGAATTGAGTTAATTCAAATTTGTTCCTGTGCAACATTGCGAAATGCAATACTAAATTAATTTGTTCTTATCCATGCATGAGAAGATGTGCTAATAATATGTACATATAAAGCGGATGGCGCCGAACGGCAAGGACAGATTAAATATCATGTAAGAAGAAGCTAGAGTGCAGTGCTTATTAGTGATTGCCACGATCAGCAGCAGCGTTTGTTAATCTGAAATAATTCTGAGTGCTCGTGTTGTAATTCCCTAAAGTTCTCAATAGTAAAATGGCGTTAATTAATTTGTTTGCAATGTCTAGTGGGGTTAGATGGGCAATAGATGAATAGAAACCAGTTGTTTAGTTACCCTAGCTAGCTAGTGGGGTTAGATGGGCAATAGATGAATAGAAACCAGTCTTGATTAAGATAAGCTGGAAAGACACACGTATGCTACTTTGCCATTCTTGTTTATGGTTCGGTTCCTCTTTTTCCGTAGTGCAACTGCTTGCTTTGCATAGTTAATTCTCCTCGTGATGTAAGATAAAGGTACATGTTTATCTCGAAAGCAGATCGATGCGTACGAAAAGCTACGGATTTCAGTATATTTTGGTAGGATATTGTGTACGTTTCATGCGTCTTCTAGAGTTTGTCTGTACAGAAAATGTGCTGGAAACTTTTTGATGAAAATATTAGTCAAGGCAACAACTCCTTCAAAAGAATTTTCGGTGGAATAATATTCTATGGAAATCACATGCATGTTTTTCTCAAGCTCCAAAGTTTTTGGAACAACTAATTAGTAGTAATCAGCTAATATAAGCATATTATTGGTGATTGGCTAGGAACTTTTTTTTTCCTACATTGAGAGGTTTTATGGTATTGTGTATGATATTTCCCATGGAAACATCTGGCTGCCCAAGGGTAACTACATACCCGGAATTTTTTAGTTGAAATTTGATATTTTTCAGTTAAAAGTTGAAAATTTTATGTTGGGAGTGGAGAATTTTGAGTTGGAAGTCCTTACTGTTTATATTGAGAACCAAAAGGCGCATACATATTCATACCATATTCCCTCATAAGATAGAGGGTCAGCTTCCTCTAGAGACAATGCTTCAAATCTTACATGGTGGTATTATTAATTAACTAAAAATGAAAATGCCCAACTAGGAGGAACTAGGCATCTTTTCATTAAAAAGAAAAATAGGCATCCAAATTCAAGTTGAAAAGACTTGAACTTAGGTTACACCTACACATCCCACTAACTGAGCTATGCTTATTAGTTCCTAAAAAATGATGGATACCTAGGAGGAACTGGATGTCGATTTAATTAAGAAGTAAACACTCAAATCCGAGCCAGTCAGAACTCAAGCCTGTGTGGTGTGAATTTTGGAGGGAGAGAAAGCCGACGACTTATAATTAAGTTGCAAAACAATGGAATCCTCACAAGGGGAGGTTACAAGGAACCGTGGGCATGCATGCATCCATATGGTCAGCAAAGAAATGTCACAAGCAAACTTTGCGCATCAGTGCGGCGCCTTGTTCGAGTAAGGCGTGTTCTTGGTGGTGGGGACATATAGCATATATATGTATAGAAATCTGAAGTGTTTGGCTTGGGTTCGGGTCCTGGACCTAGACACCTGGTATTAGTCTTGGAAAACCATTTGTTAAAAGAGAAACGTGTGCAACTGACAAGAAACCTCTTGGGAACTCTTGGGCAGGCACATTGGAGGAGCTGAGCCGTTGGTTAGCAGCACACTAGCCATTCAGAACGAAAATAACCGAAGGTTACTATATATATTATCATGTGTGCAGATACACACATATGAATATATAAGCTATAACAAAGTAAAATAAATTTATATCAGGTCCTTGAATCCGGATCCGTTCACGAGACTAGCAGAGAGCACGCGGTAGACATCACCCTGCACGTCAGGCCTGGTAGTCGCACGAGTCCAACTTTCTGCTCCATACCCTCGTTCGTCGCACCTGCGAAACTCGCACTACTAAGCTAGCTGGCTAGCTGGCTAGCTGGTCAAAGCAACGCCGCCAGCGACTACTCCATGTACGCATGCTCTCCCATGTGCCAGATTGAGCTCCAAGCCTTACCGCGACATAGACGCCTTCTCTCCCAACTTTCGTCGTCTAATCCCCAATTATTGCCATATAACATGTAATATTTGTCCTAGCATAGCTAATCAACGTCGTTTTCGAGCAAAGCAAAACCTGTGACAGTTAAATAAAGCTAGCGGGAGGACAGAGAGCAGTCGCACACACTGACGTATACGTGCGTACTGCAGAGATCACCATCAAGCAACTTAATTAACCAAAGCTGCACGTCACCGGCGGCAGACGTTCTGACATAGACAGAAACTGGGAGAAGACCTACTATTGGAATGGATTGTTAGGAGCTTTTGGCTAAACTGGTATCGTTATTGTCATGCGCAATAGCAAAACTAGTCTGTCGGGCATCAAAGGTAAAAATGACACCTTGCCCTTGCCCTTGTCATAGAGGACAGGATTTGCTGTGCGGGTAACACATGGCATCGTCCGCCCCTAGGGGCGCGAAAATACCCTCGTCCACCCCCTCCCCCCTCTGTCCAATCTCCAGGGGCGTGGAAATACCTTCTCCAGAAAAGGCTGAGAGTGATAGTAATTTCTAAATATAGCAAATAAGCTCCATAAATTATAAAAAAAAATATTTCTAAATATAGCAAATGAGCTCCACAAATTATGAAAATTTTAGTGAAGGCTTCTAACACAATGTAATTGCTTGTGTAATTTTTCTATAATTTTATATGTTCTGAATTTTTCTTGAAAATTCCTCTAAGACTACTGTTTGTATGCAAATGAAATAATCGATTTGACGAAAATTTCAAAAACATGCTCAAAATACTTTCCACATTTATTATCAGTATAATTATATCAAATTTACAATTTTTGGATGTTACAAATTGAGTGATCAGATTAGACAAAACCAAAAATCTTAGATAGTAAAAGTAGTAGTACGATTAGTACTACTCGGAACACGAAGGAAAATAGTATTGGTACTCGAAGTCGACCGGGATGTAGAGGAAATCGTACTCTGATTTCATGGCAACACTTCGATACAGTTTTTATTCTTTTTACAGAGGTAAAAACAGAAGAAGTAAATATTATCACATGTACAAAAAAATCATTCCACAAATTTTTTCACGTGGTCAGCCGCCTGGCCCGCCCCTACTGATCAGATTAAACATTCGTTGTCGGGGAGGGGGTATTATCACATGTGATGAAATCATATCAATCAATATTTTTGGATGAAATCACCTAATTTCATTCCAAAAATATATTATCACATATACCAAATAGTTGTAATTAATTAGTCTTATTTAATTAGTCATATTTTACTTTGCAAATTAGTTAGTTGTATTTAGTGAAGTCGTAATTTATTAGTCCGTCGTAATTAATTAATCATCCGTAATAAATTAGTCCTAACTAATTAAGGTTAATTAAATTTATTATTAATAAATCAATCCTAATTACTGGCAGTTAGTTAGTCGTAATTTTTCACTCGCAGTTAGTTAGCCGTAATTAATTACTCGTGACTTAGAGTTAGCTATTGTAGCGCATGCTTTGAAGATATGGCGTTATTACCTCATTGGTAATCGATGTAAAGTTTATATCGACCATAAGAGCTTGAAGTACATTTTCACTCAAGCTCATCTTAATATGAGGCAAAGGACATGGTTGGAATTGATCAAAGATTATAATATGGGAATCTATTGTCATCCAGACAAAGCAAATATTGTAGCAGATGCTTTAAGCAGCAAAGTCTACTACAATACTTTGATGATCAAGGAAAGTCAGCCCGCACTGCATGAAGAATTTCGGAAGCTCAAGCTTAAATTGGTTGAAGAATGTTACTTAGCTGCTTTGGAAGTGCAATCCACCCTACAAAATCAAATCAGAAAGGCTCAGACTGAAGATGCAGATATCAAAGAAATAAAGAGCAACATGAAGAAGGGTAAATCCCTAAGATTTTCAGAAGACGAGCAAGGCACCATTTGGTTTGACAAACGTATCTTTGTACCGGACCAGAAGGAGCTTAAGCAATTGATACTCAAGGAAAGGCATGAAACCTTATATTCCGTTCACCCCAGAAGCGCTAAAATGTATCAAGATCTCAAGGAGTTATATTGGTGACCTAGTATGAAGTGTGAGATTGCTGAATATGTAGCACAATGTGATATTTACCAGCGAGTTAAAGCCGAGCACCAGAGACCTGCTGGACTCTTGCAACCTTTAAAGGTACTTGAGTGAAAATGGGAAGAAATTGGCATCACTAGTACATACAGCATCATCATAGATGGTTCGGAACCATCATCACACACGGTTTTTGAACCATCTGAATTTGTACGTCTATGATAACGGTCGATTATCACAGACGGTTCAAAAACCGTCTGTGATACGACATATCACAGACGGTTACATTTAAACCGTCTCGTGATACGTGGATATCACAGACGGTTTGTAAACGTAACCGTCTATGCTATATCACGAGCGGTTCTATTTCCAAACCATCCGTATCACGAGCGGTTTGGAAATAGAACCGTCTGTGATATGTCCACGTATCACAGACGGTTGTTAATGGAAACCGTCTGTGATATACCTTCACAGACGGTGTCAACAAAAACCGTATATAATAGTTCTTTAAACAGAACTATTTTTTATTTTTATTTTTGGCTAACCTCAGGAATTGCTAGCCATGCCCTCTGAAAACAAGCATGCAGAAAACAGATACATCATAGATAATCAATTGTTGACAACTCGAAGTGGTCATTACTCAAAATAAATTACAAAAGAATTTGTTCAAGTATTGTCGCTATAGTTACAATTGAATTACAATTGAGTCAATTATTTGTAGGTGGTTGAGAGGTGTCAACGGGGTGAAACTTTGGGTCAGCGACGGAGTGAAAGTCTCCTTTGTCATCAACGATATGTGTCTTGATGAAGGAGCAGAGCTTCCCTTGAACCTCCACGATCTCTTACGCAACGAGTCCATCTAAATCTATCATCAAGGCCTGTCGCTAGCAAGAGTAAAGTGGTAAGCATATATATATTTAAATTTATAATTAAAAAATAATTATTTCGACATGGACAAACCTCGGGATCCTTCTTCTTAGTACTAATGATTTGCTGCATATGATAGCAAACGTAGAATGCACATAGCTCATCATTTTTTTGCTGGCGGCACTGCAAAAATAGAATTACATATATAGGTATAGTCAGTTCGAGATGCATTATTATGAAGTATGATATAGGATTATTGTGTTATAGCGCGTACCGAAAATTGCGTCCTGTGTGTTAGTGTGGCGCTCGATCCATTGTATGGTCCTTCTTTGGCAACATAGGCGATGAACGACCTACATGATTCCAAAAAGTTATCCTAGGCCATTTCAAATGAAGGAAGACTACAATAGAGTTATGTATGGAGGAAATGACATACCTGTCGAGTATTCCTTTCAGAATGCTGAAGTCGTGCTTGTTTCTGACTACGGAATCAAGGTATATCACCCTGTTCCTCTTTGGTATAATGACTAAAAGGATCCAGTGGTACCTACTCATGTATGTCGCTATAGTCATTAAACCTAAGTTCGTGCTGCGTATAAAGTACAAATGAAATTTGTATAGCAAGTAGTGAAGCACTTACCCCTGGTTGTAGGGCACCACTATGTATTGCTTCTTGTTCTGACGAAGCATTGCCTCCGTTATGTATTTCTCAACGAAGGATGTGTCTTGTTCGATGGTTTGCATAGAGACCACGTGTGGGTCGAGGAAACCCACCAGTTCGGACAATTCCTCAGCTTGTTTCATCATTTATCTATACATAAGAAATGAGTTGTAATATTTATGGGTATTACGTGAATGTAGAACTTGATTGTACACACTTACAGTGTCCAACATCGTAGAAGTGAGGCGTCGAGGGTAGTGAGGTTGAATAGTTCATGTAAGTCGATGAAGCCCACGACAAAGTTGCCCAGCCTGTTGAAGAAATGCTCATCCTTGTAACTGACAGTGATTCCAGTATCGCACCCTTTCTTTTCGGTCTTCCGCATGTACCAGAGACACAAATCCTGACAACCAAATCCAGCGTTGGCTAATACTGTGTCGGAGCACAACAGTTTTCCGATGGAGTATTTCAAGGACTTGGGAGGCGCCTTAATGTTCTTCGATTTCGATTTGGCCTTAACGACTTGCCCATTGCACGTCTTCCTGCGAGACGACTCGGGAACTGATACGGCGGCATGCTTTTCTTGTTCCTTCAGCGTCTTCTCCACGGGAACCAGTGAGGTGGCCTTCTGAAGCGAAGGTTCATGAGGTGGAGTCATCGAGGGTCCCGTTGGAGAGGAATGGCCGTGTTGAGATCGTGGCACTAGTGGGTCCAGGGCGATGTCCTTCTTGGGCCACTGGATAAAAGTGTGCATGGCATCCCCTAATATTCTGATGTCTTCATTCGGGCGAATCTCTGGTGGGACGGCCATGAAATTGTCATGTACCATGTCCACCTGGACGTACCCTGGCGTAAGCCTGTGCCAGCAGGGCACTGCCCCTTCCTGGTATGGATACAGCATCCCTTGCCCAGCCTCAATTGAAATGGACCCAACCATCCTCAGTTGGAGCTTGCAGGGCGGCGGCTCCTACAAAACGATACGCAATTAGCTAAGGCATCCTATAGGTCTATCTTTGGTGCATTCCATAGATGTACATTACCTTGATGTCGTCTATCAATAATTGGACGTCGTCATGTTCAGAATTTGGAGTGGACGCGACGCAACTTCGATGTTGTGGAGGACTGGCTCCCAAAATAACGGGGGCAGCTTGCGACTGGCTAAGGAGTTGATTCATTTGATCCTGTAATGCTGTTATCTGTCCTTGAAATTTTGCAATAAGCACATGTTCCAACCGGGCGTCGTGCTCGGCCTTGGATCACTTCCTACTCCTATATGTGTTGCAGTCGCCTTGGAATCCATAACTTCAAGGTACGTTAACCCCAAAGCCTCGCGTGTGACCCGGGTGCTCCTTGTTTCCCAGGGCCGTAGATAGTATATCCTTCTCCCTGTCTGCTTGGAAGGAGCCTTGGAAAGTTTGGGCAGTCAATGCACGCTGCAAGAGATCATCATGTTATTGTAGACACTATGAAGTTATAGACTTATTAACAACTAGGTAGTTCGACATATTTACCACACGTTGGGACACTTCCTTGTTTACCTGGTTTGGGAAAGAGATGCTGCCCGAAGACGTGATTTTTGCCCTCGCTCTTAACCAGCTTAGGGAACTCTCATTTAAGATCTCAGCAAATGGCCTGGTTGCGATCTCTTCCTCTACCGCCCATTCCACGGATTTACCCGCGTACCCAGCGGTGC